>PVKM010008530.1:0-38786 GCA_004027735.1 Carollia perspicillata
GAAAAAAAAAGCCAGGGTAGCAATACTCATATCAGACAAAATAGACTTCAAAAAAAAAGAGCCATAAAAAGAGATCCAGAAGGTCACTTCATAATACTCAAGGGAAGATTCCACCAAGAAGACATAAACATTGTAAATATTTATGCACCAAATGTAGGAGTACCAGAATACATAAAGAAAATCTTAGAGGACTTCAAAGATATTGACAGCAACACAATTATAGTAGGAGATTTTAACACCCTACTCTAAAAAATGGACAGATCTTCCAAATAAAATATCAACAAAGATATTGTGGCATTGAATAAAGTCCTAGATGAAATGTACTTAACTGATATATATAGAGCCCTGCATCCAAAAGAAGCTAAATACACATTCTTCTCAAATGCACATGGAACGTTTTCAAAGATAGACCACATGATAGGACACAAAACAAGCCTCAACAAATTCAAGAAACTTGAAATCATACCAAGAATTTTCTCCAACCACAAGGGACTGAAACTAGAAGCCAACCCCAAGGGAAAAAACCCAAAACACTCAAAATCATGGGATTGAATAGCATGCTATTAAACAATGAGTGGGTTGAGAATAAAATTTGAGAAGAAATCAAAAAGTTTCTGGAAACAAATGAAAGTGAACTCACAACAACTCAAAATGTACAGGACATGGCAAAGGCAGTCCTGAGAGGGAAGTTCATAGCAATACAGGCCTCCCTAAAAAAGATAGAAACACTTCAGACAAACTACCTAATCCTATGCCTACAAGAACTCAAGGAACAAAGACAGCCCAGAGCTAGTAGAAGGAAGGAAATGACCAAGATCAGAGCAGAATTAAATGACATAGAGATGAAAAGGACAATTCTAAGCATTAATGAACCTAGGAGCTGATTCTTTGAAAAGATAAATAAAATCAACAAGCCTTTAAGCAGGCTCATCAAGAAAAAGAGAGAGAGGACCCAAATAAACACAACCAGAAATGAAAGAGGAGAGATTACAACCAACACCACAGAAATACAAAGGATTGTAAGAAATTACTATGAAAAACTGTATACTAAGAAATTTGAAAACCCAAGTGAAATGGACAAATTTCTAGAAAAATATAATCTTTCAAAACTCAGCGAAGAAGAAGCAGAAAGCCTGAACAGACCAATAACAGCAGACGAAATTGAAGCAGTAATAAAAAAACTCCTAACACACAAAAGCCTTGGACCAGATGGTTTCACAGGAGAATTCTACAAAACATTTAAAGAAGAGATAACCCCTATCTTTCACAGACTATTTGAAAAAATTCAAAATGATGGAAGACTCCCAAACACTTTTTATGAAGCTAACATCATCCTAATCTCCAAGCCAGATAAAGACAGAACAAAGAAAGAATACTTCAGGCCAATATCGCTGATGAACATAGATGCTAAAATCCTCAACAAAATATTGGCAAACCGCATCCCAACAATACATTAAAAAGGTCATACACCATGACCAAGTGGGATTCATTCACAAATCAGTACATGTAATATACCACATAAATAAAAGCAAATACGAAAACCACACAATCATATCAATAGATGCAGAAAAAACATTTGATAAGGCACAGCACCCATTTATGATAAAAACACTGAGCAATGTGGGAATAGAGGGAGCATTTCTCAACATAATAAAGGCCATATATGAGAGACCTACAGCCAACATCATACTCAATGGACAAAAACTAAAAGCTTTTCCACTAAGATGAGGAACAAGACAAGGCTGTCCATTTTCACCACTTCTATTCAACATAGTATTGGAAGTTTTAACCACAGCAATCAGACAAGAAAAGGAAATAAAAGGCATCCAAATCAGAAAGGAGGAAACAAAACTATCACTGTTTGCAGATGATATGATAGTGTCCATGGAAAATCCTATAGACTCTACCCCAAAACTGCTCAGCCTAATAAATGAATTTGGCAAAACAGAGGGATACAAAGTCAATATCCAGAAATCAAAGGCATTTTTGTATACCAATAATGAAAAAGCAGAAGCAGAAGTCAAGAAAAAATCCCATTTCATATAGCAAAAAGAAAAATAAAATACCTAGGAATAAACCTAACCAAAGAGATAAAAGACCTGTATGCAGAAAATTACACAACAGTGAAAAATGAAATCAAGGAATACACAAACAAATGGAAATATATACCGTGTTCATGGATTAGAAGAATTAACATCATTAAAACGTCCATACTACTCAAAGCAAATTACAGATTCAATGCAATACCCATTAAAGTACCAATGGCTTATTTCACAGACATAGAGCAAACACTTCAACAATTTATATGGAACCATAAATGACCACAAATAGCTGCTGCACTTTTGAAAAAGAAGAGCAAAGTAGGAGGGATCACAGTACCTGATACTAAACTGTATTATAAGGCCAGTATAATCAAAACAGCCTGGTACTGGCATAAAAACAGACACATGGACCAGTGGTACAGAATAGAGAACCCAATAATAAACCCAAGTCTCTATGGTCAATTAATATTCAACAAGGGGGACAGCAACGTAAAATGGAATGAAGATAGCCTCTTCAATAAATGATGCTGGGAGAACTGGACAACTATGTGCAAAAAAAAAATGAAACTCAAGAACCAACTTACACCATACACATAAATAAATTCAAGGTGGATAAAAGACTTAACTATAAGCTGGAACACCATTAAAGTCATAGAGTAGATCATTGGCAGGAAAATCTCAAATATTTCATGCAGCAACATTTTTACTGATATTTCCCCTAGAGCAAGGGACATAAAGCAAAAAATAAACAAATGGGATCTCATAAAAATAAAAAGCACGGCCAAAAAAAAAAAAAACGGCATTAAAATAAAAAGAGACCCAACTGCATGGGAAAACATATTTGTCAATGATACCTCTGACAAGGGTTTAACCTCCAAAATATACAAAGAACTTACATGATTCCACTCCAAGAAGACAAGCAACCCAATTAAAAAATGGGCAAAGGACTTGGACAGACATTTCTCCAAGGAGGACATACAGTGGATTCAGAGACACATGAAAAGATGCTCAATATCGCTAGCCATCAGAGAGATGCAAATTAAAACCACAATGAGATACCACTTTACAACACTAACAATGGCCATCATAAACAAAGCAACAAACTACAAGTGTTGGAGAGGTTGTGGAGAAAAGGGGACCCTAGTTCACTGTTGGTGGGAGTGCAGACTGGTACAACCACTATGGAAATCAGTATGGAATTTTCTCAGAAAGCTAAAAATGGAACTGCCTTTTGACCCAGCAATTGCACTGCTAGGATTATATCCCAAGAACTGTGAAACACCATTCCAAAAGAACCCATGCACCCCAATGTTAATAGCAGCACAATTGACAATAGCCAAGTGTTGGAAGCAACCTAGGTGCCCATCAGTAAATGAATGGATCACAAAACTATGGTACATATACACAATGGAATTCTATGTGACAAAAAGAAAGAAGGAGCTCCTACCTTATGCAACAGCATGGATGGAACTGGAAAGCATTATGCTAAGTGAAATAAGCCAGGCAGTAAAAGACAAATACCATATGATCTCGCTTTTAACAGGAACCTAAACAACAAAACAAACAAGCAAGCAAAATATAACCAAAGACATTGAAGTAGAAAATGGGATGATAGTAACCTGAGGGGAGAGGGGAGGGAATTTCAGGGGAAAAAGGGAGGGGATTATAGGAACAAGTATAAAGGACACATGGACAGAAACTAAGGGGGGTGGAAATGGGAAGGAGGTGGGGAGCACTTGGGGGGGTGGACTGGGATGGGAGTAAAAGACAGAAAACTGTACTTGAACAACAATTAAAATAATTTTTTAAAAGAAAAATACAGTAACTGAAATAAATGCTTTTAATTATACCATTACTTATATAGTGTAGTGAAGATCTGTAGTGAAGATCTGCCAGTAAAAATATCCAGACAAAAAACTTATAAAATACAGAAAAAATACATAAAATATGGTGATAATTTCTCACATGTAATTGAAGCTAGAAAGGGGAGAAAAGAGAGTAGTACAGAAATAGTATATGAATAGATAACACAAAAAGAATATGTGAAGAGATAATGTAAGGTACACTTTAAAAAATAATGAAAGACAATATACTACAGATTAAAATACACCACAAATCTGAGCAGAATAAATATGAAGAGTAACACATTAAGTTCATCATAGTAAAACTGTTAAAGAAAAATAAAACTCTAAAGAGAAAAATCTTAAAGATTTCAGAAGAAGAAGACACATTCCCTTCATATAGACAATAAAACTTCTAGTTGATCTCTCAAAAGAAAGAATGGAATTTGAAAGATAATTGAGTAATGTGTTTGAAGGGCAGGGAGAAAAATAATTGCCATTAAAAATTCTATACTGAGTAAAATTATCTTTAAAAATGGAGGTAAAATAAAGGCATTTCCTGAAAAACTGATATTGAGATCATTTGTTACCTGTAAATTTTATTAAAAAGGAATGCTGACTTCATTAGGTATAGGACAATGGTCACATATATAAGAAAATTATTCCATACAAAAGAATATATGTTAAGGAAAAAATAAAGAATTGAGTAAATATATAAGTAAATCTAAATGAATATTGGTTGTACAAAATAATAGTAGTAACATCCATGAAATTTAACATATATGTAAAAGTAAAAGGAAGATAATTACACAAATGGCAAGGGAATACATACATGGAGTTGAAGTGTTCTAAGGTCTGGGACTTAGAAAAAGTACTCAATTTTACTAGATTTACTAACTCAAGTGTGTATGTTGTAATTTCTAGAATGATCACTAAGAAAGGTCAATAAAAGATGTAACTAATAACATAAGAAAGAGACGCATAAAATGCTAAAAATGTTTAATTAATTCCCCACACCTGAAGAAAGGGCAAAACCTAAACAAATCATGAATTGAAGACTTAGTATTGATTAGATGGCAATGTGGCCTAAATTGACATACAGATTTCATATAATGCCTTCCAAAATCCCAGCTGCCTTTTTGTAGAAATTGACAAGGTGATCCAAAAATTCTTATATAAAAGCAAAAGATCCAGAAGAGCTAAAACAAATTATACTCTTTGTTTTTAAAAAGTACTTCAGTGTATCTCATGTAGATCTTATACCTTTCTTTTTTATTATGTTTATTTTTTAATTTTTTCATTGTAGTTAAATTATATTTGCACCCTATTTCTCCTCATTACTTTTCCCTGCTTTATCCACCCACCCTCCCCCACAGTTAAGGTCTATCTCCTTGTTTCCCTGTTATCCTTTTCCCCTTCCCTTCTAGTTACTGTCATTTTGCTCTTTATTTCATGTCTCCAGTTCTATTTTGCTTGCTTTTTTGTTTTGTTGATTAGGTTCCACTTGTAAGTGAGATCATATAGTATTTGTCTTTCATCACCTGGATTGTTTCACTTAATATAATACTCTCCAGTTCCATCCATGCTATTGCAAAGGGTAGGAGCTCCTTTATTTCTGCTGCATAGTAGTCCATTGTTTAAATATACCACAGTTTTTTGATCCACTCATTTACTAATGGGTACCTATACTATTTCCAGCACTTGACTATTGTAAATTGTGTTGCAATGAACACTGGGGAACATAGGTTCTTTGAATTGGTATTTCAGGATTCTTAGGTTATAATCCCAGCAGTGGAATTGCTGGGTCAAAGGCAGTTCCATTTTTAGTTTTTTGAGGAAATTCTATACTGTTTTTAATGGCTGCACCAGTCCGCAATCCCACCAAGCGTGCACTAGCATTCCCTTTTCTCCACATCCTCTCCAACACTTGTTGTTTGTTGATTTGTTTATGATGGCCATTTTGACTGGTTTGTAGTGGTATCTCATTGTGGTTTTAATTTGCATCTCTCTGATGGCTAGTGATGCTGAGCATCCTTTCATATGTCTATGGGCCCTCTGTATGTCCTCCTTGGAGAGGTGTTTGTCCAGGTCCTTTACACATTCTTTTAATTGGATTGTTTATTTTCCTCATGTGGAGTTGTGTGAGTTCTTTACGTATTTTGGAGATCAAACCCTTGTCTGAGGTATCATTTGCAAATATATTTTCCCATATGGTTGGTTCTTTTTTTCATTTTGTTGATGTTTTCTTTAGCCATGCAGAAGCTTTTTATTTTGATGAAGTCCCATTTGTTTATTCTTTCCTTTATGTCCCTTGGTCTAGGGGACATGTCAATTAAAATATTGCTGCATGGAATATCTGAAAATTTCCTATGTATGTTCTCCTCTAGGGCTTTCATGGTGCCACAACTTATATTTAAGTCTTTTTCCCATTTTGAATTTATTTTTGTGTGTGGTGTAAGTTGGTTGTCATGATTCATTTTTTTCCATGTAGCTGTCTGATCTCCTGACACCATTTGTTGAAGAGGCTATTTTTACTCCATTAAATGCTCCCGACCCCCCTGTTGAATATTAACTCACTGTACAGAGTTGGGTTTATTTCTGGGCTCTCTATTCTGTTCCATTGATCAATCTGTCTGTCCTTATGCCAGTACCAGATTACTTCGATTACTGTGGACTTGTAATGTAGTTTGATATCAGGTATTATAATCCCTCCTACTTTGTTCTCCTTTTAAAAATTGCTGTGTCTATTCGGGGTCATTTATAGTTCCATATATATTTTTGAAATGTCTGTTCAATATCTGTGAAATATGTCATTAGCACTTTAATGAGGATTGCATTGAATCTATAAATTGCTTTGGGTGATATGGACATTTTAATGATGTTAATTCTTCCAATCTATATACACGGTATATGCTGGCATTTATTTGTAACTTCTTTAATTTCTTTCTTCAGTGTCCTACAGTTTTCTGAGTACAGGCCTTTTACCTCCTTAGTTAGGTTTATTCCTAGGTACTTTATTTTTCTTGTTGCTACACCAAATGGGATATTTTTTTCTAATTTTTGTGTCTGATATTTCATTGTCAGTGCACAAAAATGCCTTTGATTTCTGAATATGGGCTTTTATCCTTCTGTTTTGCCAAGTACACTTATTAGGTTGAATGATTTTTTTATTGAATCTATAAGGTTTTCTATGTACACTATCATGTCATCTGCATACAATTACAGTTTTGTTTCCTCCTTTCCAATTTGGATGTCTTTTATTTCTTTTTCTTGTCTGATCACTGTGGCTAGAACTTCCAATACTATGTTGAATAGAAGTGGTGAAAATGGACAGCCTTGTCTTTTTTCTGATCTTAGTAGGAAAGCTTTTATTTTTTGCCCATTGAGTATGATGTTGGCTGTAGGTTTCATATATGGCCTTTATTATGTTGAGGAATGCTCCCTCTATTCCCACCTTGCTGAGTGTTTTGACCATAAGTGAGTGCTGTATTTTATCAAATGCTCGTCAGCATCTATTGATATGATCATGTGATTTTTGTCTTTCCTTTTGTTTATGTGATGTATTACGCTTATTGATTTGCAAATATTGTGCCATCCTTGCATCCCTGGAATGAATCCCACTTGATCATGTTGTATGATCTTTTTAATAGATTGCTGGATGTGGTTTGCCAATATTTTGTTGAGGATTTTTAGCATCTATGTTTATTACCAATATTGGCTGGTAGTTTTCTTTCTTTGTTGTGTCTTTATCTGGTTTTCAAATTAGGATAATACTGGCCTCATAAAAAGAAATTGGGAGTCTTCTGTCTTCTTGTATTTTTAGAATAGTTTGAGAAGAATTGGGGTTATCTCTTCCCTGAATGTTTGGTAAAGTTCTCTGAAGCCATCTGGCTCTAAGGCTTTTGCATGCCTGGAGTTTTTTGATTACTGCTTCAATTTTACTAGCTTCATACTGTTATATTCAGGCTTTCTGCTTATTCTTGACCCAATTTTGGAGGTCCATGTTTCTAGAAATCTGTCCATTTTATCCAGGTTTTCACATTTCTTGGCATCTAGTTGTTCATAGTAATTTCTTGCAATTTGTATTTGTATTTCTTTGAATTTCTGTGGTGTCAGTTGTAATTTCTCCTCTTTTGTTTCTGATTTCATTTATTTGGATCCTATCTATTTTTTTCTTGATGAGTCTGATTAAAGGTGTCAATGTCATTTATCTTTTCAAAGAACCAGTTCCTGGATTTATTAATCCTTTGAATTGTTCTTTTAGTCTCTAAGTCATTTATTTCAGCTCTGATCTTGATTATTTCCTTCCTTCTACTTACTCTGGGCTTTGTTTGTTGTGTCCCTCCAGTTCTTGTAGATTTAGGGTTAGGTTGTTTATTTGAAATATTTCTTATCTCTTTTAGGTAGGCCTGTATTGTTCTGAACTTTCCTCTCAGGACTGCCTTCACTGTGTCCCATAGATTTTGGGTTGTTTTGCGTTCATTTTCACTGGTTCCCAGAAACTTTTTTATTTCTTCTTTGACTTCATTGTTTATACATTTACCGTTTAATAACACATTATCCAGTCTCCATGAGTTTGAATGTTTTGAATTTTTTCTTTCAGGTGGTTTCAAGCCCTTGTAGTCCAAGACAATGCTTGATATGGTTTCAATTTTTCTGCATTTGTTGAGGCTTGTTTTGTGTCCTAACATGTGTTGTATCTTTGAAAATGTTCCATGCACATTTGAAATGTATTTGTACTTTGCTTCTTTGTGGCGAAAGGTTCTGTATATATCAGTTAAATCCATTTATCTGTTGCATCACTCAGTGTCACAATATCCTTGTTGATTCTTTGGAAGATCTGTCTGTTGTTGTCAGTAGGGTGTTAAAATCCCCTAGTATAAGCGTGTTGCTGTCTATATCTTTCTTGAAGTCCTCCAAGATTTTCCTTATATATTTGGGTGCTCCTATGTTGGGTGCATATATGTTTACAATGTTTATGTCTTCCTGATGTATTAGTCCCTTGAGGATTATTAAGTGTACTTCTGTGTCTCTTTTTATGGCCTTTGTTTTTGATATAAGCATTGCTACCCCACCTTTTTTCTTGGAGTATTTTTGGAGTATTTTCTTGGAGTATTTTTTTCCAACCCTTCACTTTCTGTCTGTGTATGTCTTTTTTTCTAAGGTGGGTCTCTTGTAGGCAGCCTATGTGTGGGTCATGTTTTCTTATCCATTCAGCTACCCTATGTCTTTTGATTGGAGCATTTAATACATTTACATTTAAGGTTATTATTAATAGGTACTTCTTCACTGCCATTTTCCCCTTTGTACTTATATTCCTCTCTCTCTTTTTCTTCATCTTCCTAAAGTAGTCAGTCCCTTTAGCATATCTTGTAATGTTGGTTTTGTGAGAATGTATTCTTTTAGACTTCTTTTATTTAGGAAACTCTTTACTTCACCTTCCATTTTAATTGAGTGCTTTGGTGGGTAGAGTATTCTTGGTTGCAGACCTTTGTTTTCCATTATTTGGAATATTTCTTGCCATTCTTTTCTGGCTTGTAGTGTTTCTTTTGAGAATTTAGCTGCTAGTCTTATTGGTTTTCCCTTGTATGTTACTTCCTGTTTCTCCTTTGCTGCCTTTAAGATTCTCTCTTTGTCTTTGAATTTTGCTACTTTAATTATGATGTGTCTTAGAGTGGGCCTCTTTAGGTTCATCTTGACTGGGAACCCCTGTGCTTCCTGGACTTGTGTGACTTTTTCTCTCATCAAATTAGGGACGTTTTCCAACATTACTCTTTCAAATATGTTTTCTATCCCTTGCTCCTCCTCTTCTCCTTCTGTTATACGGACATTATTACAGTTCACGTTGTCCTGCAGCTCCCTTATTCCCTCTTCATTTTTTTAGTTCTTTTTCCTTTTTTTTGCTCTTTCTGGGAATTTTTTCCTACCTTATCCTCTAGCTTGTTGATTCACTCCTCTGCTACATCAAGCCTGATTTCAATTCTTTCTACTGTATTCTTCAATTCAGAAATTGAATTCTTTATTTCCTCCTAGCTCTTATTGGTAATTTCTATGTCCTTTTTCATGCTGATGTGGTTCTCATTAAGTTCCTTGCAGCTTCCCTCTTGTTCTTTGTAATTCTCACTGAGCTCATTGAGCTTCCTTATAACCACTGTTTTGAACTCAATGTCTAATAGTTTACTTGCCTGTATTTCATTTAACAGTCTTCCTGGGGATTCCTCCTTTCCTTTTGATTGGGGGTTGTTTCTTTGTCTCCCCATTTTAGGGGAGATTCTTCTTGTTTGTTTCTGCTTCTTAAGTTGATCTGCTTTGACACCCTGTCTTTGTGTTGTGAACTTCTATGGTAGGACACCTGTGTGAGACAGTGGTGAAGTTTCCTTGATCTCCTGAACTTGATGTTCTTGGGATACCCTTTATACTGTTTATGTTGTTTCTGTGGATGTAATTGAGTTTGGATTGTTGTTGGGTCATTCTTTGGTGGGTCCTCCCCCCGAGCTGGCTGACTGAGGGTCACTCTACTTACAACATCTTTTATGCTATTGTGCAGGTGCTGCCAGAACAAAACCACAAATCCCAGAAAACAAAGCCACACCCACAAAAATAACTCCCACTCATAACCCCACTATTAAGAACAAATGAACCATTATAAATAAGAGTGTAAAGAAATGACTTTATACCTTTCTTTAAAAAAAAAGATTTTATCTATTTTCAGACAGAAGGGAAGTGAGGGAGAAAAAGAGAAGGAAGCATCAACGTGTGGTTGCCTCTCATGTACCACCCTACTGGGGACCTGACCCACAACCCAGGCATGTGCCCTTATCTGGGAATCAAAACTGTGACCCTTTGTTTTGCAGGCCAGCGCTCAATCCACTGAGCCACACCAGTCAGGGCTTCTCTTATACCTTTCTTGTTAAGTTTATTCTTAACAAATTTTAATAATCTTGCCAATATTATTAATAATATTTTTCTACTGTGTTTACTAATTGATTTTGTTGTTAGAGTGTATGTATCTACCTTTTCAAGTTCTTATTAATTCTAGTTATTTTATACTAGAGTCTTGGATTTTTAGTTATACAACAAGTCATTAGTGATAAGATATAGTTTAATCAATTAATATAATCCTCTACATTAACTGGTTAAGGAAGAAAAATCCTTATATCTAGTATTATTAATTGAGGCAGAAGAAAACATTTGAAAAATTTCCAAAAAACTACATGATAAGAAAAACTCCAAAAAATTAGGGATGGAGAGAAACTTCCTCAACCTGATAAAGAACATTAACAAAAAAATCCATAGCTAAAATTATACTCAATGGAAAACAATGAGCTCTCACTACACAACTATTAGAATAGTTAATATCCAAAAATAAATACCCTGAAACAGAGGAAAGGACCAGCTTCCTGACTTAGACAGCTGCCTTCTCTCCATGTGCTCCTATGACCTTTCCTTAGTTCGTACACATGGAGAAAGAGAAAGCATCTCTTCCTCTTCTATTAAGGGCACTAATCCCTTGATGGGGAGTCTACCCTCCTGGTGTCATTTAAACCTAGTTGCTGTCCAAGGACCCCACCTCCAAATATCATCACATGGAAGATAAGAGCTTCAGCATATGGATTGTAAGGGTACACAAATATTCTCTCCATGACAGTGTATTTACAAAATGATAAATAGCTCAGAATTACTATTGCATAAATTGCAGATGGGTCAGAAAGAAAGTAGATGAATAATTAGGCAATACTATCTCTTCACAGGTCTTACTAAAAAAGTTATATTTTATGATATAAGTTATGGAAAGCTGTAGAAAACTTTTTTAGGTTTATACAGAAAGCAGTACTATTGGTGGATGGATGATGATAAGGAATAGTGTCAAGGAGACATTTGAAAAACATGTATTGAGAGCCTGAACCAAAGCAGCTTTTGGCAATGTGGATGGAGAAGACAGAACAGCTGTTAGAGGCACATGGCAAAAATTGCAGGACTCGGAGAAAAGAGAAAAAAGATGGAGAATGGATAATAACTCAAATCTTAGATAGCAGTACTACAAACTCACCCCAGAAAGAGAAAGTAAGGGCAAGAGTAGAAAATTCAATAATACAGAAGGTTCAGAAAGTTCAGCTGATTGAGGAATAGACATTTAGATTGGAGCACATATGTAGGAGATCTATTTGGAAAAAGTGCAGCCATTTTTAATATAACAAGAATAGTTTCTATGACTTCAGTGTAACCTGGCAGCCAAAGAGAATGGCCTAGAATGCACAAGCATGAGCAATGACAACTTCACTGGGGTGGTAGTCACCTGGGGTGGTAGATGCCATTGAGTGAGCATGTGCACTGTGTGGTCATTGCATTAAAAATAACTGAGCAAGTAGAGCAATGGATCTGCATACAATTTTGCATTAAGCTCGAACAATACGGAAACTATTCGGATGATTCAGGAGGCCACAGCTATGGGCAAATGGTGATTGGCAGCTTCATCATGACAACATACCTGTTCATACATGACATCTCATGCAGAGATTTTTGGCAAAACATTAAATCACTCAGGTGATTCAGTCCCTCTACAGCCAACATTTGGCACCCTGTGACTTCTGGCTTTTCTGAAAACTAAAATCACCTTTGAAAGAAAAGAGATCTCAGAGCATCGATGGGATTCAGGAAGATACAATGAGGCAGCTCAGCTGATGGCAACTGGGAGGTGTGTGAGGTCCCAGTATGCCTACTTTGAAGGGGACTGAGGCATCATTATCCTGTGTACAATGTTTTTTGTGTCTTATATCTTCTTCAATAAATGT
The DNA here is from genome assembly GCA_004027735.1 of Carollia perspicillata. Classification (NCBI taxonomy): domain Eukaryota; kingdom Metazoa; phylum Chordata; class Mammalia; order Chiroptera; family Phyllostomidae; genus Carollia; species Carollia perspicillata. The sequence continues at coordinate 12,676 of PVKM010008530.1, forward strand.
CTTTATTTTTCATATTACATGGCTAGATACCTTCTCATATATATATGTGTATATATACACACATATATAGGCATATATATATACATATATATATGGCAATGTGGATGGAGAAGATCTCGCTCTCTCTCTCTCTCTCTCTCTCTATATATATATATATATATATATATATATATATATATATATATATATATTCATGTTTAAGGAGAACATCAGATTGTGTTAAATTCCAGAGAAAACTCAAACAATATAGGACAAAACTGTATTCAATTTAGCAAATGTATTGTGCAATAAATTGGAATGTATAGGTCCTTGTCAAAATTAACATTATTTTAAAACACATTCTAGCACATAGCTATGGTAAAAGTTTGATATATTTATCCAGAAGTGTATTATCTAGGGAATTATTTTCTGAAAATTAAACTGACTTCCTCAACTCAGAAATATTAATTATTGTGATAATACCAAAGAGTCTGGTTACATGTTCTTCGACTAACTAGTACATGCTTCCAGTCAAAAGTTGTCAGTGGTTGGATGTAGTTCAGCTTAGCTTTCCCACTATTACTTTTAGCTTTTAATTTCTTAGCTACTCTCATTCTAAAATAGATAAAACCACAATGTGTCTTCTAAAGGTCATGGCTAATATTCATGTGAGGTCTCTAAAGCACTGTAAAATTAATTTATTTTCCACTCAAGCTGATTTCTTACCTTTGAAAAAATAAAAATAGTCAAAATTCAAGTTACTTTAACTATTTTCTTGTTGAGCTGTTCTTGGATTTCTTATTAAAACTCCAAATGGATTGGATATATTTTTATTATATTTTATTGATTATGCTATTACAGTTGTCTCATTTCCCCCCTTCATTCCTCTCCACCCTGCACACCCTCTCCCACCCACATTCCCCCACTTTAGTTCATGTCCATGTATCATTGGTTCTTCAGCTTCTACATTTCCCACACTACTCTTGCTCTCCCCCTATTTTCTACCTACCATCTATGCTACTTATTCTCTGTACCTTTTCCCCTGTCTCCTTCTCCCACTCCCTTGTTGCTAACCCTCCATGTGATCTCCATTTCTGTGGTTCTGTTCCTGTTGGTTGTTTGCTTAGTTTGTTTCTGTTTTTGTTTTAGATGTGGTTGTTAATAATTGTGAGTTTGCTGTCATTTCACTATACCTGTTTTTTATCTTCTTTTTCTTAGATAAGTTCCTTTAACATTTCATATAATAAGGGCTTGGTGATGATAAACTCCTTGAACTTGACCTTATCTGTGAGGAACTGTATCTATCCTTCCATTCTAAATGAAAACTTTGCTGGATAGAGCAATCTTGGACATAGGTCCTTGCCTTTCATGACTTGGAATCCTTCTTTCCAGCCCCTTCTTGCCTGTAAGGACTCTTTTGAGAAATCAGCTGACAGTCTGATGGGAACTCCTTTGTAGGTGACTGTCCCCTTATCTCTTGCTGCTTCTAGAATTCTCTCCTTCATTTTTATCTTGGGTAATGTAATTATGATGTGCCTTGGTGTGTTCCTCCTTGGGTCCAACTTCTTTGGGACCCTCTGAGCTTCCAAAACTTCCTGGACATCGATTTCCTTTGCCAGATTGGGGAAGTTCTCCTTTATTATTTGTTCAAATAAGTTTTCCACTTGTTTCTCTTCCTCTTCCTCTTCTGGTACCCCTATAATGCAGATGTTCTTTAAGTGTCCATTTAAAGATGTCCTTTAAATGTTCCTAAGCCTCTCCTCATTTTTCTGAATTCTTGTTTCTTCATTCTTTTCTGTTTGGTTGTTTCTTTCTTCCTTCTGGTCCACTCCATTGATTTGAGTCCCAGTTTCCTTCCCATCACTATTGGTTCCCTGTGCATTTTCTTTTATTTCACTTAGCATCACCTTCATTTGTTCCCCTAATTTGCGAACCAAATCAACCAATTCTGTGAGCTTCCTGATAACCAGTGCCTGATCACAGTTCCTGAACTGTGCCTCTGATAGGTTGGCTATGTCTTGGTCGCTTAGTTGTATTAGCTCTGGAGCTTTGATCTGTTTTATTTGGGCCATTTTTTTGTCTCTTCACACGTGTTACATATGAGGGGCGGAGCCTTAGGTGTTCACCAGGGTGGGGTGTCCCAGTCACTGGGTTGTGTGTGGTTGTGGGGTCCAAGAGGGATCAGTGGCACTCATTCTGCCCTCTGTTGGATCCCAGACCCCTCCACTCATTCCCCCAAGCAAACTGGGCCTTTCTGGTGCTGATGCCCAGGTGGGTGGGCTTGTGTGCATTCTAGGACCTCGTGGGTCTCTCTAAGGAACTCTTCTGTGAGGCTGGGAATCATTCCCTGTGCCTCAACCCCCACGGGTGTTTTCAATAGGTGTTTTCAGGCTTCATTTCCTGGTGCTGGGGCCCTGGGTTACTCAGTCTGTCTCGGTCTGTCTCGGTCTGTCTCGGTCTGTCTCGGTCTGTCTCGGTCTCCAGTTATCTGCACGCAAATGTGGGACCACCCGGTCAGCCGACTTGTGCACCGTGCTCTGCTTCACGATCGCCAGCTGCCACCTGCGCACCAGAGGGCTTTTTGCACCCAGTGCCTCCACTTTTTGTGCTGCGACTCATCTCTGCTTGGCTGCCTGACTCCGCCCCGCTTACTGGTCTGGATGGATGTGTCTATTTTCTCTCCTTGGTTGTCCAACTTCCTTACAGTTCAATTTTCTGTCAGTTTTGGTTGTTATTTTATTTCTAAATTTTGTTGTTCTCATTTTGGTTGTGCAAGGAGGCACAGTGTGCCTACCCACGCCTCCATCTTGGCCAGAAGTCTAAATGGATATCTTTGATTTTTATTTTTTAGAAACTACTTTTCAATGGACAATTTCCTTTGCTGGCTCAATGTGCATTAACAAATTGTGATCAATTGAACCTCTGAGTAATTTAATATCAAGGTACCAAACAATTTGAGATGCTAGAGCACCGTATAGGAACAAAACTATTTTCTCTGAGAGTTTCATCATTCTCAAATTGGAACAAAGTCTATACAAGAAAAATTGCCCTTTTCTTAGAAAAATATGACTTTCCTTGGTGATAGTATGTTATGTATATTTCATTGGAGCAAAATATTCTGTTTGGGCTGATCTGAAAACATTTCTGCTAAAAATTACAGGTGGTTTATACAGAAAAATAAAGCTTATCCATATTTACTCAGTTTTGAGAGATTTTAGGGTACATGAAAGTGAAGTGTGGTAACTTTGGCTTAGTTTATGTATACTCCGCTTTTGTTTTCCTTTGAGAATTTATTCTTCAGGCTAAGTGTGGTGGGCAATATAAGATGGGAAGGAATTTTATGCAATTTTCTTCCCCAAATCTTGACTAATCTGTGGGCAAAACCTGTGAAGCTCATTACAATTTGTAAGGGCATATCCAAGCGGTGTCTAACACTAACAGTATTATTTGAATTACAATTTCTAAATTTATCCATAAGTGAACATAGTGCTTCACTATAACAGTGGGCATAGTCACAGGCTCAGGTGTCGTGGTGCCTAGGTCTGAATCCAGGCTGTGCTGCTTGCTAGCTGAGTGAATCTGGGCAGGTTTCCAAGCCTCTCCTGTGCCCATTTCCTTAGCATCAATGTATCCACCTCATAATCATATTGCAATTGCTAAGAACAATTCCTAGAAATTTGTAAGTGCCCAATATGTTTAATATTCTGTATTCCCTCTTCTCTTTTCTTCATATTGTCTTTATAATTATAATGTTTCAACATTTGCTTTATTAATTTTTAAAAAATAGAAAGGAAAACTGTTGTAGTCTTAACCTATGTGGAAATATAAGAGAGATATTTTCCTTTTATTTGGAGAGTACTATAGTTTTGAAGGTTTAGAAGTAACCACCTTTGTTATTGCCACCTGCCCTTGCACTGGATAGTTTATTTTCTTAAAGAAAAGAGCATATAGTTTAGTTTTCTCATCATTTTCTGGTAAGCAGCAATACTGGTATTTTGTCTCAGGTTTATTTATGGGATTTTCCTTCTGAACTCTAACTTCCTTTGGGCTCTAATTTACTTGTTAAGGCTAAATAAAGTAAGAGACTAAAGTCTGTTTGGTGCAATGTTTATTCTCCGTGATAGATACCACACATCTGTTCAGGGTACACTGGAAACCTAATACTGGGATAACCTGCACGAACAAAAATTTGAGTCAAACAGTTTTTCTTCAAGAGGCTCCTAGTCCTAATGGGCAGAAGGTTGAAACAAGCACAGTGAACCACATGGTAATTAATTCCTTCAACATAAGAATGCATAAAGAACTGTGAGTAAGAATGTTGTTCCATATTTAGAGAAGGTGGGCTAAGAAAGGTATGAGCATAACTACATGCTGCATTTGACGATGTCAAAGCGATAATTGCATTAGATAAAGGTTGACAGGCAAGAAAGACTTTATTTAAGGCTATCATAATAGGAGAGAGAGGCCAAGCCTTTGAAATTTTAACTCTGCAGAAACACAGGGTATGGAGATTCTTAAGCCCTATATTAGAAGAAGAACACAGGCCATCCATGTTTGCTAATTGATGTGACCCAAAGGAAAAGTAAACTTTCTTGAAGCTTTATGACAGGAAATCATTTTATAACTTGAAACAACTACACAACAAAGGCAGGCTCCTACACTTCAGTGGATGCTGGAAGATGGGGGCTTGTTGCGAGCTTGTGTCTTACAATGTAGTCTTTCCTGTAAATCAGCCTTTGGTCCCCACTAAGATAATCTGATCTGGGCTGTAGGAACTGAGGGGGCCCAGCCACCTTTACAACCACCAGTCATACAAGCTGGCAGTGGCACCAAGAAATAACAGGGAGCCAGTACATGTGACTATGCAATTCACTTGGCTTTTATTAGTGCAGATTTACTCAGCTTTTATTAATGCAGATTTACTCCAAATCTATACTAATCTAGTAACAACACTAATCACTCAGAAACAATCAGTAATAACATCACACAGGAGAATTGGGGGATACAGACCCAAGTCCCAGAGTCTCAGTCTGCAGGTCCCGGAGAGAGTACAACAGGCAGGGTAGCCATCAGCATCTTACAAGGCAGAATCTCTGGAGCCCACAGAATGGTAGGCAGCAGGGCAGAGCCTCTGGCAGCCTGGCAGTGAGGAGACTCGTGCTGCGTGGAGCAGCATCTTGGTGTATGGAGCTCAGCTGTCTCAGCAGTGGTCTGGAGCCTGCCTCAGTTATACCCTTGAGGATGGCATATTACATCCTTCTGGGTCTCTTAACGAGTGTCTTGGCACCCCTGATGGCAAGTGGGGAATTTCCCTAGGAGTCTATTTATACATGGTCCCACTATGCAGGCGAGGCTGTTCCGGTCTCCTTGCCAGATGTGTCTGCACTGACTTAGGTAGTTTCCTTCTTGAACCAAAGTGTCATGGCTACTGCGAGCCATCTCTATTGACATGAGTGACTCCACTTTGTTTTATATACTTTATTCTATCTTAACCAGACCAATGTCATTTTATTGGTCCTGCTCTCTACAGGGTTTTATCTCCCTGGACGTCTACACTTTAAAGAAATGGCTCTCAGGTCCTTAAGAAAGATATTTGAGTTGTAAAATCTGCAGAAGGCTTTAAAAAGATTTGTATATACCACAAGGGCAGTAAGTGAGAAGTTACAAGTTTTCTAAAGTAAGTGTTCTAAGGAAACAGAGGTAGGGGCCTAGAGTAGGAAGAAGGCTGACAGAAGTTTAATCATGCTGATGGGAACATTCAGGACCTTTAGGGCAAGATCTACATCCAGGAGCACAGGGCTATAAGAGGTAGCCAAGCAACAGGAAGTGAGAAGGTTGACCAGAGTCAGATCATGGGTAATTTGAAAGTCCTGATATGAAGTTCAGGCTTTATTCTGCAATCACTGAAAGAGTTTAAGCATGACAATTAAATGATTAAAATTATACATTTAAAAAGTATGAAAATTTGCATATTTTTATTTCAGGGGAAAAGGATGAAGGGTTTGCAGGAACAATTATAAAAGACACATGGACAATAATAGGGGCAGGGTGGAAACAGGGGAGGGAGGTGAGGAGGGCTGGGGTGATGGGCTGGGGTCAGATGGAAAGGCAGAAAACTGTACTTGAACAACAATAAAAAAAGAATTGAAAAAAATAATTGAAGAGGATAAGACAAGTCACAGAGGGAATAAAAGAACATAAAAGGAATTATCTTGCTTTAGTGCTCAAAACTCTGTGATGTGGTTGTTTATTATGCCCACCCTCACATGATAAATCAGAGGCCCAAAGTGTTTAAGTAACTTTTCCAAATGTCCTACACTTAGTAACTATGGGCAATTTCAAACCCAGTCTATCTCTCAACAAGCCCATGAGCTTCCCACTCAGCAGGAGGATTACTAAACCAGAGACCATCAACCAGAAAGAGTTGTGGTATGCTTTGTGAGATGTGGGATGGTATGTGAATGGTGGGTTATACTAATTCTGGGTTTATGGCATTTGCACAGTTATGAAGAACTGCAAAATGAATCAGTATCAAAGTCAGATGGATTGAGATAGACATCAGCTCTTTCTAAAAGCATATTTCTGGGATCTTGGCCAATGTAAGCTTCTTATGGTTTCCTAGACTGAATGAGATAATACACATAAAACAGCTTTACAAACTGTGAAATCCTAAATGATAAAGGCTATTCCTTTCACGGTAGAAGAACATAAATTGTTTATAAGTCAGTTTCCATCTTAAGTGCACTGGGTAGATTATATTCAGTGAAGTCTCATCATGAATTATTTATAAGGTGAGGAATTACTTCCTGATGTGTTACCAGGAATTTTTATATTTTAGGGGCTAATTGTGGATGACTTAAAATTCCTCCTTGAAATCAAAAAAAGTGCCCCGAGAAAATATCAACTTAAAACTTCATCATTTGGAATGTTTTGTGTGATAAGTATGAAAAACCCAACTTGAATTGTTTTGAACAACAAAGTTAATTTACTAGGTTTAAAACTGAAAATCTGACACAAGGAGAGCATTTATGTAATAACTTTAACAATGCACCTAGGACCATGATTCATCAAAATTCTTTCCTCTGCCTTATTTAATGTTAATTTCATTCTCTCTCTATCAGGATTTCTTAACCACCCACCACTTTTCCTTCCAGTTACTCTTCATGAAAGAGCAAAATGACTTCAGTTCAAGAGCAGATCTCTGCTCAGAAGAGGAGAGAGTGTCTCTTCAAATATCTTCTGTGGAAAGAAGAGGAAACTTGTCTTTCATGAAAGATATTACCAAATGTCTTTCCACATCTCATTGTTTTCCTTTGGCTACTGGATTTTCCTTGAACCAACTGCTGTGACCAGGGAATGGGTTTCATTGACTGATTTAAGGCAATCAGCCCCTCTGCCCTTTACCCCTTCAGCTGAGGTTGGCTCAGTCCTGCCCCAAGAACATAGGCACAGTGGTTGCCAGAGGATGGGTAATTGTGCTAGGAAGCTGACAATGGATGTTCCCTGCAAATCTCATTGTAAATTACCTTTGTTGCTGGTGTTGTGTGTTCTTTCAGAAACATCTAAACTTAAATTCAACGAATGTCACCAAATTGATCAATTTCTTTGGGATTTTTTAAAAATTACTTTGAAGTTTATTGGATCCTCCCCAACTGGTTTATTAAAGACTCATGTTTTCTTCAAATTACTCTATGCTTTAATCTTGTATCTTCATAAAAAAAGAGACCCAGAAGGCATCTTACCATGTACTATGAAGAGACATTTATTGAAGGTGATACAAGACACAAAAAACATTGTACGTAGGAGACTGACGCCTTAGTAGGTACATTCTCAGTAGGCTGTTCAAAGTAGGCACCTTGGGACCGCACACAGTTCTCCCAGCTTCTCTTCCACTGTTCAAAACACACTGCAACTGCAAAATCATTTGTTGGAATCTTCATAAGCTGCCCTGTTGTATTTTCCAGAATCTCACCCATGGTCTGAAATCTCTTTCCCTTCTAATGTGATTTCAGTTTTGGGAAAAGCCAGAAGTCACAGGGTGCCAAATCAGGGCTGTGGAGGGGCTGAGCCACCTGGGTGATTAGCCATTTTGCCAAAAACCTCTGCATGAAATGTGATGATGCATGAGAGGGTGCCTTGTCGTGATGAAGCTGCCAATCACCAGTTGCTCATAGCTGCTGCTGTTTTTGTTGTATTGTATCTCTCAACTAATGAAGAAAATTGAGGTAGTACTCCTCATTAATTGTTTGGCCTGGAGGGACATACTTGTGGGGGACAACACATTCCCAATGAAGATACAGTTAACATGATCTTGATCTTGATGTGACTTTGTCACAGCTTCTGTTGGAGAGAACCAGGGCTTCCATTAAGATGACTGGGCCTTCGTTTCTAGATCACAGCTGTGGACCCACCATTCATCTCTAGTTATGACCTTCTTGAGGAAATCTGGTTCATTGGTCGTGGTTTGAATCAAGTCATAAGCAACTGCAGCAGGATCTTCCTCTGCCCTGGTAGCTGAAGCTGTAGAATGAATTTTGCCATGGAATGTTTCATGCCAAAATCCTGGGTCAAAATCTCTAACACAGTAGTTTTTGCAATCCCCAGATGAGCTTCTAGTTCTCATAGTGTCAGTCACCGATCTTTGTTGATCGTGGTCTGTACATGTTCAATATTCTCCGGTGCTCCGCTTTTTTCAGGCCTTCCAGAATGTGGATCACTTTCAACAGAATCTCCACTATCTTTGAAGCATTTGTGGCACATTTTTATTTGTGCTGCACCAATTGCATCACCCTCAGAAGCCTTCTGAGTCATCTAAATAATTTCCACAGAGGAATGTTCAAGCTTAACACAAAACGTGATGCAGATTTTGCTCTACTCGCTCAGTCATTTTGAATGGGACAGCCACACATTACACAACATGCTCACTCAATGGCACCTACCACCCCCACTGACTAGTATAGCAAAGTCATCATTGTTAATACATGCACATTCCAGTCCTCTCTCCTTGGCTGCCAGGTTACACTGATGTCTGGAAAACAATTCTTGTTATATTAACAAGGCTGGACTTTTTCCAGACAGACTTCGTGTGTGTATATATCATATTTAAATTTGCTAAATGATTTTTTACTGTAATCACTAATTTAAGGCTTATCAAATTTATTTTATGTTTTGGCTAAATAGGCTAGGATTTATGTACCTAACTGAATTTTGCTTTCTTTTACTCTTCATTCCATTCCATTATTAAAAGTAAAAATACAGCTCTGACCAGCAATTTTTCTATACTATTCAAGATGGAATATGTGATAGCCATTTTTACTTTCTTAACTGTAGGCATTGAAGGAAACTGTATCAGATAAAATTATATTGTATTCAGAATAAAAAGACTATTAGGAAAATATATGTGAAGTGAGTTTATTCTAAACAAAAACTAAAGAACTGCAATCCTTTCTTGGGTAGCAACCAGTTCTTATATGTTATTAGGTCTGAAGTGCATTTTAATAACTAGTATACTTTTCCCATAATGTTCTTTGCTCTGCAAAAATTGTCAGGATGACAATTTGAATACTATTTAGTTTTTCCTGACTTATCTTAACAAAACTTAAAAACCTCTGATCTAATTGCCTATTGATATCTTTGGGTAGAGTAATACATTTCTGAGGTAAAAAGGAATTTATTAGTCATTCATGTATTTAAAAAATTCATATACTTCTCATTTTAATGAGATATTATCCAGCAGATACTATTGTGTACCCATATGATATGTATTTATTATATGTATACTCTTGGTATGAATATACACCTATCATCTTCTAATAAGTATGTATAAAACCAACAATGATTTTCTTCTCACCAAGCAATTCTTGATTTCTTTATAATACTTCATTTTTTTTGTGTGGCTGTTGAATATTAATTTTGACTCTTTCTCTCCACTTATTCACTTTTACCTGTTTCAGGATCATATCCAGAAGTATTGAGTTCATTATAAATAGAGCGAAAGGGGGAGCCTAGCTGAGTGGGCAATGAAAAGGAACGCAACTGGGTGGCAGAGGTGAATGGTCAGAGAGCCCGTCTCCTGGAAGGAGCCACGTCAGGGCTACGTCAGGGCCAAGATAGTGGGAATAGAATAGTCACTGCCCTAATACTTTTGCTTGATTGTGGATGTGTCATCACTATTTTCTTTTCTTTTTCCCTAGGAAATAGACTATAGGATTCAAAGCCTCATAGGGCATAAAACTAACAATATAATTGCCTTTTATTTTAACAATAATGGTTTGTAATAACAGTAGCCATTTCTGTGCTGAGAAGTATAATCTCATCAAATCTTCAACAACACTATAAATATTATTATTAGGTCAATTTCACAGATGAAGAAGGAGAATATGAATATATATTCCAGATTCACAAAACGAGAGGATGTATTCTCATCCAGGTTATCTGATTCCAAATCGTGTTCTCTTAATAAATCTACTCTATTGCAACCATTCTATGTGAGTAGTAAAACTTTATAAATTCTAAGAAACCAAGGGATGTTCCATTTGAATTAGCATGATACTTCAATAACACTCTAACTAAAACAAGAATGGGGTCATGTTGTCAGAAAACTAGTCAACAAAGCATCACTGAGTAATTGTATTTAGGGATTTCCTTTGTTGAAATGTTAGATTAAATTAGCATGAATGTATCTAAAAGATTTACATAGTTTAAATACTACTCCCATATTTTAGTTTTATTATTATTTCACTGTACATATATTAAATGTTTACTGATACATTAATATTTCAATTAGCTTAATGTTTATCCACATATACAGGAATGGATAAAACAGGTTTATAGCTATTTGTATGGAAAATAATACAAGAATACAAGAATAAACTTTGTGTTTTGTGTACTCATAACTGCAAACTTACTTTTGTCCACCCTTGTATATGCTTATTCCATATATCTTCTACAATGTATTCTATCTTGACCTGGCCAATTGGTTATCTTATGCTGATTTTCTTTAACCTTATGGGGACCTAACTGTGGGGCTGTTACTGAAGTCATATAAAGGAAGACGGATACAGAGCATTTAGCTCAGGGCCACACACAGAGAAGGCTTTGAGAGATAATGATAATGGCTTTTGCTAAATTAGCAATTTATAGCCAGCATGCTGGGCAGTACTCTTTTCTCTTGATTGTGGTAATATTTCAAACCAACCTACCAAAATATGTGAAACTCTCAGAAACTTCTCCCACCTTGTTGAAGTATATATTTGAGAATGATCGCTTTCTTGAGTTGGAAATTATAAACAGTAATTGCATAATAAATTTATACATGCTACCATCCTAGAATGTCCTGTATTATATAAAGATTACACTGAAAGCATAAAGTAAAAGGTAAAATTGTTTCTGAGGTCCAAAATATGAACAAATCTTTACTTCAATGCCATATATTTTTGACCTTGCAATTTAACACATGCATTTGTACAAGGGAAATCAAGCATATGAGGGATTTTAATAAAATTAATGTTTAATGGTCTATATATTTTTGAATGGTAAGTATTTTCTTCAACTAGCTTATGTGAGATCTAATTTGAAGGGTGCTCTGGGTGGAATGTCTGGTAATCAGCAGCTTTGAGGTAATATGGGTGCTTGAAGAACAAAACAAGTAGAAATTATAGAGGGAGAGATAGCAATAGTGAAAACAGTCCTATGCCTGGTTAATAATATAATAACCACCCAATTCTTGATAAAAGTGCATTCTCACCATAGCAGATTCTCTGCAAATGAATTTTCAGTTCTGTTAATTACATTTTATTCACTTACAAGAAAGCAGATTGCATCCTGTTGTGTGAAATAACAAACACAAAAATAACATGTTTTGTCATATAGGTCATCTGCTTTAGTGACTTAGTTAAAATGTACTTCTAACATCTCTTATTTTTATGACATCACTAATCATTTTGTCTATATGATTATTATTATTTTAGGTATTTCTTTTTAAAAGAGACATACTTTTCCTTATTTTACTGTCTTTGCCAAATGTACTTTAAGTGTCATTCCTTAACTCAGGTTTATTCCCCTCAAGTACATACACATTTTATTTAAAGCATAGATGCTTTGTAGTTTTGCCTTGTTAACTTCTCCATAAAATTATACTATTTTAGAGAAGAAATCATGTGCTCCTGAAAACCCAAATTTGCGGTTATTTATATATAATAGGCATCCAACAAATAAAGATCAAATAAGTGGAAAATTGAATTTCATATAGCTAACATAATAATTCCTAAAGTGACATAACAGTAAAAATAGGAGGCATAATAAGATAAATGTTAATGATCATACTTTTCTTGAAATATTAATAGGCCTTTAATCTATGTCCTTATCAAGGGCTTTGTGCCCCTTCTAGGTTGAATTAAACCTTGTTCTTTGTCACAGGATTTGACTAAAAGTTTAATTATTGATATAATACAACCCTATTATAACATAGCTCATTAATCAAGTCAGGTCTACTAATATATATTAAGCACCCATTTTCCATCAGAACTATGCAAGGTGCTTTGGGTATACAAATTAAAAGCTAAAGACAAAATGTTATATTCTTTATTTTTTTAATGTAATGATATATAATATAGCCCAAAGATTACCTCCTGAAATATATAACTATATATTGCAAAAATCTGAAATGTAGAGAGTTGATAACTTAATGGAGGAGAAAGACAAACAAACAGATAATTCTAATGCTATATGTTTTTTTTTCCCAGTTGCTTGCTCAAATGTTATGGAATGGTACTCAATCCATTCTAGGTGTAGCAAGTTTCTGCATTATGGATCAGCATAAAGTGATTTTTTCCTTTTATAGAGGACTGCAACAATTTTCATTCTTCATGATCATTAAGCACTTAATTGCACCTGTATTATTAACTGTTTATGTGTTTTAAGACTAGGGCTGATATTTTACAAATATAGTTATTGACCTTGTTTGTAACTTCCTGAAATCTAAGAGTCTTGTTTTATATACATATCTTTGTTGTAATGTGAAGAAAATGCTAATAATACTCCAACAATCTTTGGGCGTGGTGATGATGACATGTAAACAAGAGTCTTGTTTTGCCTTATTTATTATTTTAGGTGCTATATTATTTTCTTGTTTATTTGTTATCCAGTTTTGGATTATTTTAAGAATTTGTCCTTGAAATTAAGAATATCTGGGATCACATATGAGCTCAGCTTCCGGTCTGTTTTATAAGAGAGTGGGACACAGTTCAGCTGTATTTTAATGATACTGTGTATTAAATGACAGTTAAGGGGAAAAGAAAGAAGAAAACTTTTAGTTGAATCACAGATGTCCCTTAGTGAGAACCCTACCTCTGCAGGATGTTAACTTTAGTGGATGGAACAGACAATGAAAATACAGACCACGATCTCGTTAGAGAACAAAAGCAAGAGGAAATGATGTCAGTAGCAAACTGTGGGATGCAGGATGAGACAGCTCATGAAAATGAAGCTGGAGGGAATATTGAGAAAAAAAGGCATACACATGAGTTTCCTCAGCAGGATCATGGCTAATACAATAAAGAAAATGTCTTTTTTTCATCTGCTTTCCCAAATGTGATGATTAATTTAGTATGCTTTTGGTTTCATGAAATGGAAGTCAATGTAAATTAAAGAAACTTTAACTAGGGATAAAGGATTAATAATAATATTAGTTTAAAATTTTTTTAATGTTTCCAGATACATGAGCTGAACATTTTTAACCATCTCATATCTTTTAACTTGGGGACATATTGAACATTTAACCTTGTAAAGTTTTGGGAATATCATAACGATAAAGTAAATTACTCATTATTTTCCCTAAACTATCCTAAACATGATAAACTTCCATATTTCTGCTCTCATAAAGATTGTGCCACCTCTCTGTCATATGTCTGTCCTCTAAGTCTCAGTTCAGATGTCACATCTAGCTTGGAGCATTCTTTGATCCACACAGAGAACATGAGTAGCCCACTCTTCTTATTTATAGTTGTATACATGTCCCTATTATGGTCCTCATTGTGTAATAGTATTTAGCAATGTGTTTTTTCTTATTACAAGACCCATTAGGGCGGAAATACTATTTCACAGTTATTTTGACTTCCCAGTGGTTAGTATGGTGCGTAAATAAATTAAAAGCTTCAAAATATGTGAGAAATACAAGGGTGAGAAAGTCCAAGTTTTAAACTTGAAAGAGGCCTTAAATTCAGAGCCACAGTGGAACAGTTAGGTTTTATTTTATTAATTTTGGATTGTCTGCTGATTAAATTGACAAATCCTGAATTTCTGATTTAAGACAATCAATCTCCTTTCCCTGTGTCTGAGAGGACAGTAACCTAAGTCTGGGCTCAAAAACTCAGATCTCATGTTGGGGAGCAGTGAATAGAGAGATTTTGGTTTGTTGTTTGTTGTAAAGGGGAATAGTTTAAGATACAGAGAAAACTTCTTTTATTTGAATCTGTTCCCTCCTAGTCCATTTTCTCATATGACTTACCCTTCTGGTTTTGCTGACCTCTGTTTCAAGGACTGTCTTAATGGTTACAACAGCCCAAGTCAGTATGTCATAAAATAGATGTTGATTCCATTAGGAATAAAGAATAAGAGACACACATGAAAGAGAGGATAACAAATAAAACCAAATACTTGGTGAAACAAAGATGTTTGAAACATGGATGAAAAAAATAAATAATGATAACATTTTAGTATGTAAGAGAATTGGAACACCTCTACAGATACTTATGTAATATAATTTTCCAACAATTTCTCAAACAAGAGCAAAATACTTTTTTATAAATGTCCAAATAAACACTTTTGACTTCCTTTGCATTAATATGTATAATGAATATTTGCATGATCTATAAAGGCTTAAGTGTGATTTTGTCAAAACCAACAGTGTACTCTAGTCACAGTTAGATTTCCTTCATCTTATGAAATTTCAGAAATGCAGAAAAATTACTATTTAAAACCAGGTTGTATTTCACATAGCACATTGAAAATATTCACAAAGAATATATAATTTCTGGGTAAATTGCTTCTTGGTGCAGTAAGGTTATCATTCTATTAAATAAGCCCCTAAGAGCTTGCACTTAGCTGAGCTCAAACTTTAATAAGCATTCAAATGTCAATGCTTGATCAGACACAAAAGACTATTCACTCTATGATTCCTTTATGTCATTATAGAAAAGACAAAACTCTAGTGATAAAAAGTAGGACAGTGGCTAGGACTGGCTTCGAAAGTAACTGAAGGAACTTTTGGATGTGATAGAAAAATTCATTACCATGATTATGATTATGGTCATAGTTAAATGATTATATGGATTTGGAAAATAAGATTGTGCAATTAAAGTTGGTCATTTTTGGTAAACAGACACATGAAAAGATGTTCAATTTCACTAGCTATTAGGGAAACACAAATCAAAACTATAATGAGATACCACCTCATACCATTAGAATGGATATTATAAAAAAGATAAGTAATAACAAGTGTTGGAGAGGTTATGGATAAAAAGAAGGAACTATTATTCACTGTGGGTGGAAATGTAAACTGGTACAGCCACTGTGGAAAACAGTATAGATATTTCTCATAAAATTAAGAATAAAGTTATATGACCTAGGAACCCCTCTTCTGGTTATCTACTCCAAAAATTTGAAAACATTTATTTGCCAAAATATATGCACCCCTATGTTTATTGCAGCATTATTCACAGTAACTGAGACATGGAAACAGCCATAGTTTCCAATAGATGATTGGATAAGAAAGATGTGGTGCATATGCACAATAGAATACCACCCAACCACAAGAAAAGATGAAATACTGCCACTTGAAACAACATGGATGGACCTTGAGAATGTCATGCCAAGTGAAAGAAGTCAGACAGGAAAAATTAAGAACCAACTTATATGTGTGATATAAAACTGAAAACAACACATGAACAAACAAGAAAAACAAAACAAAAAACCCTCATAGGCACAGACAACATTATGGTGGTTACTAGAGGGAAGAGTGGTAGAAGGGTAGTGAAGGGTAAAGCGGGTCAAGTATATGTTGATGAAAGATGATTTGACTTTGGGTGGTGGGCACACAATACAATATACAAATCATGTATCATTGAAATATGCACTTGAAACCTACATAATTTTATTAACCAATGTCACTCTAATAAATTTAATAAAAACTTAAAGTTGGTCATTTTTATTGTAGGTCAATCTTATTTAAAGTTCAGATAATGTGTCAACAAAGTTGTATGCATTATAACCTGCAGTTCTTCTAAGTCATCATTGCAGTTTTCCTATATTTCAGAATTATGGTCTTCAAAAATTTAGAAAATTCAAATGTTTCTCATTGTATTACAGGCAATATTATGGGCTATAATTAGGCTAAAAATATCAGTTTATTGATTAAGTAATTGAACATGAGAGGCCATAGAAGAAATGAAGTGAGTAGGACTTATTACAATCCCTTCCTAATTATCTGGGATGAGTTGATGGTATTATCAGTGCATTATCCTTTGGTGTTGTTGAAACTAAAGCTTATTGTATTGATTACTTCATTCTTATTAAATCACGGTACCTGTGTGTGCCTGGATGTATATGTGCACACACTCAAGCATTGTGATGTAGTAAAACAAAATCAAAACTAAAGTATAACTTCCATCATTTACTATCTATGTGACATGGACAAATCACTGAGCCGCTTCTGAAAATGGTCATAATGTAATTAAGAATGAAATCCTAACACCCTAACTTTGTGAGAAATTCAAATGATAATGTTATTTTCACCAGCAAAAGTGAAATGAACCAAATTCTATGAGAGTGTTTGGCCTTGACATAGAGACAGCTGTTAAAGTGTTTGCATGTTCATTCTTTCCAAATGCTCATTAGAACAGGTGGGAGGTATACCCATGTGGAGACATTGATATTGTCTGTCTCATCGTTCTCACAGCTAGTGACACATTGTAATAATCTGTTTAATGACTTCAGGTGTTGATCTCCATGAAGTTATACTTCTGTCATTCTAGTTCCCTTCAAATAAACAATTATCATTATAAAGGATTATTAAACAATGTGCCAGTTTTGAATTCACATAACGGAATCACCAACAGAAAAATTCTTAACTTCTCAGAAGTTAATACTTTAATTTGTAGAGTAAATACAAATATAAGAATAAGTATAAATATAAAAAGTGTATTTTTTATTTCTTTGTGCAGTACCACAATGCATTTAGGGGTTTTGCCCTATCCTTCCCCTTTAAATGACCCATGGTTCAGATGCTGAAATTACTATTTCTCACCTTTGTCCTCCTTCTTCAGCCTTTGTCACATGAATTTCTGGTGGATAAAAGCTTATTCAACCTACAAGCCCCAACATTTATGGAATATCCTTCATTAAACTCACTGTGGTGTGAATAATCATAATAAATCCATTTGTTTAATCTCATATACTTATTTATATCTCTATCTATAGAGGTTCCTTTTATGGTTTACTTGTGTCTTACATTTATTTGTAAACATTGCTTCCAAATTGTAGGTAAAATTTATTACAACCTACTTTTTGCTGGGCTCTTATGTGCATTACTCGATGAGTTCTCTATAAGACCCCATGCAGTCAATAGTAATGTTAACCTTAATTTTACAAATAAGGAAATGGGAGGAAATAAATGTTAAGTATTTTGTCAGTGTCTCATATCTAGTAAATGGAACAAAGAAGACTTGAAGGATCAAACTGATAATTCCTTTAACATGTGAATTTGTTTAAGTATCTGTGCCTTTAGATAGACTTTAATCCCTCAGAGAGCAAAACATGCTTCTTCTTCATTTCTCAAGTGCTCAGCATAAACTTCACTAAGTTTTTGATAAGAATTTGTTGAGTGAATGAGCCCTGGCTGGGGCGGCTCAGTGGATTGAGTGCCAGCTTGTGAACCAAAGGGTCACCATTTCAATTCCCAGTCAGGGCACATGCATGGGTTATGGGCCAAGTCCCCAATAGGGAGTGCATGATAGGCAACCACACATTGATGTTTCTCTCCCTCTCTTTTTCCCTTCCTTCCTGCTCTCAAAAAATAAATAAATACAATATTTTTAAAATAATTTGTTTAATGACTAAATGAAAATACATATTTACAAGTTCAAACAGCAAAATTTATTATGTTAGTAAGTGGAGAATTTATACAGCAAATCAATAATATATTATTCAATTAATGGAAAAAGAAAATTTAGAGATTTTCAGAAGAAGTACAATAAAAATTAAAGGGAAAAAAGGTTCAGTCTCACCATAATTTAAAAATGAAACCATCAGTTTTCAACGTTTACTTACAAACTAGAAGTAGACTATGCTGTGAGACTCCTCTCATGAATGCCTGGCTTCATAAACCAAGGTAGTATACCTTAGAGGTTAAGAACAAAGAATGTAAAGACAGGCTCACTGATGCTAATTCTCAGCTCTGCAACTTGTTAATGTCATTGGGCCTAAATGTCCTCTTCTGAAATATGAGATGGTGATAGTGCTTTAGAGGATACTTGTGAGAATTGGTGAGTTGATATTTATGAAGCTTTTATAGCATTGACTGACACTGAATATGTTATATAAATGTTTGTTAAAGAAGCAATTATCATGTTTTTAGAAAAAACAAGTTGGAATCTCATGATTATTCACTGCCAAGCATGTTTTAGATACACAACATATACTTATGTCATCTTCATAGCTTTTAGGTATGTATTTTAAGGCCCCTTTTTTACATGATGAAACCACTGAGCAAGAAGACAATAATTCATGTTCAGTGGAGGTAATAATGTGACTCATAACTTCATACACTAATATGACATTTTTTCAATCAGCTGTAAGCTTCTTGAAATTAAAATTCTAGAAATTTATTTTTTCTACTTTTATACCACACATCATAGAATAGTAATTCATGAACTATAATTATTAAAAACCACTGAGGAAACACATATGAATTGAGCATACAAAATAAACTTCCTTAAGAAACATAAAATGTACTTGGATAAATATGATACTTCATGATAAAGCTAGTGATACAAATAAATTTGGCATAAATGCCCAATTGAATAAGAAGTGCTTTTGGAAGTTCAGAGACAATCCCTTGCATGCCCATGTAATACTTATAGGTTTCTATAAAGGTAACTTACTTTAGTTTCTGTTTTCTTCTTTCCATCTCTGAGATACTGCAGTTAATTATATGCACTTTCCATTGTTATGTATGGTTTTCCAGGATGGCTTTAATTGATTTCAGGTATTTTCAATGTTTCTATCTCTGTGTAGATAAAAATAATATCAATAATATGGCATTAGATGGAATTGGGGGGAAGTCTGACCAAGATGGAGGCATAAGTAGGTACACTGTGCTTCCTGGCACAATAAAAATAAGGACAACAACAAATTTAAAAGCAAAAGACAATAAGAACTGCCAGGAAATTGAACTGCATGGAAGTCTGAAAACTGAGAAATTAAAGAAGAAACATTCATCCAGATCGGTAGGAGGGGTGGAGACAGGCACCTGGGGTAGAGAGGACTCACAGACAAGGCAGTGACTGGAGGAGCAAGTGGTTCCCTTTCGTGTGCAGAAAAAATAGGAGGAACAACTGGGGAGCAAGACAGACTGTACAATCCAGGGTTCCAGCATGGGGAAATAAAGCATCAAAACCTCAGACTGAAAAAACCTGTGGGTGTTGCAGAAGTGGGAGAAACTCCCTTCCAGCTAAGAGCCCAGCAAATGGCATTGTTGCCTCTCGAACCTCTCCCCCACATACAGTGCCACAGCCCATTGAAGTAGGTTGCCCTGCCATGGTGAATACCTAAGTTTCCACTCCTTATACATAGTAGGCAGGCCGAGACCATATATATATATACCCCAAATGAAAGAACAGATCAAAGCTCCAGAGTAAGTACAACTAAGCAATGAAGAGATAGTCAACCTATCAGATGCAGAGTTCAAAACACTGGTAATCAGGATGCTCACAAAAATGGTTGAATATGGTCACAAAATAGAGGAAAAAGTAGGGGCTATGAAAAGTGAAATAAAGGAAAATGTACAGGGAATCAACAGTTGATGGGAAAGAAACCAGGACTCAAATGAATGGTTTGGAACAAAGGAAGACAGAAACATTCAACCAGAACAGGATGAAAAAACAAGAATTGAAAAAAATGAGGAGAGGCTGAGAAACCTCCGGGACAACTTTAAACATTCCAACATTCAAATCAGGGATGCCAGAAGGAGAAGAGGAAGAGCGAGAAATTGAAAACTTATTTGAACAAATAATGAAGGAGAACTTCCCTAATCTGGCAAAGGAAATAGACTTCCAGGAAGTCCAGGAAGCCCAGAGAGTTCCAAAGAAGTTGGACCCTAGGAAGCACACACCAAGGCACATCACCATTACATTACCCAAGATTAAAGATAAGGAGAGAATCTAAAGCAGCAAGAGCAAAGGAGGAAGTTACCTACAAAGGAGTTCCTGTAAGACTATCAGCTCATTTCTCAAAAAAATCCTTGCAGGCAAGAAGGGACTGGGAAGAAGTATTTCAAGTCATGAAATACTAGGAATACAAAAAGGCAAGGACCTACTACAGCCAAGATTACTCTATCCAGGAAAGCTATCATTTAGAATGGAAGGGCAGATAAAGTGCTTCCCAGATAAGGTCAAGTTAAAGGAGTTCATCATCACCAAGCCCTTATTATATGAATTATTAAAAGAAATTATCTAACAAAAAGATGATCAAAACTGAGAACAGTAAAATGACAACAAACTCACAACTATCAACAACTGAACCTAAAGTAACAATAACAAAAACAAACTAAGCAAACTAGAACAGGAACAGAATCATAGAAATGAAGATCACATAGAGGGTTATAAGCCGGGAGGTAAAGTGGGGAGAATGGGGAAAGGGTACAGGGAATAAGAAGCGTAAATTGTAGGTATGAAATAGACAGGTGGCAGTTAAGAATAGTATAGGAAATGTAGAAGACAAAGATCTTATATGTATGATCCATGCACATGAACTAAGGGGGAGGGGAATGTAGGTGAGTGAGGGGTACAGGATGGAGGGGATTAAAGGGGGGAAATGGGACAACTGTAATAGCATAATCAATAAAATATATTTTTAAAATATTACCTTAAATGCATCCATTTTCTTCTTTAACTTCTTCAAAAAATATTCAGTGCTATTAGATTCCAGCAGGATATATGACACATGATGTGAGACAGAAGTTTCTTTTATCCTTCCAACATTAGGAGATATGTTCAACACTAAGCAATCTGTTATTAAATAGCAGGGGGCAATAGGAAGGCAGATGAGATTCTGGTGGTGTTTACAACAGAAAACCGAAGGCCCAACATGGCAACACTGTGTTAACATCCATTATACCAAACTTAGGTTTAATACCTGACCTAATTACCTTTCAACCTCTCCCAGAAATATAATTTTAATCATCCAGTCTGCAAGTTCATGGTCAACTCAATTGAGATTATCTGTTACAAGGGCCTCTTCAATTTACCTGATTGCAAGCAGAGGCAATCTGCATGATAAAAATCTCTGCTGTCCCTTCCCCACAAAAGAAGATGTTTTGATCTAAATATAATCATTTCTTTTCTTTTGTTAATAAGCTTCCTTTCCCCATCTTCTCCTATAAAACTCTTCTATTTTGTACAACCCTTCAGAGCACCCCTTCTAGTTGCCAGATGGAATGCTGCCTGATTCATGAATAGTTTAATAAAGGCAGTTAGATCTTGAAATTTACTTATGCCCTGGCCAGGTGGATCAGTTGGTTGCAGCATCCTCCTGTACACCAAAAGACTGTGGATTCAATCTCCCATCAGGGCACATATCTAGGTTGTGTGTTCGATCCCCAGTGGTGGCATTCTCATTCTCTCTCTCTCTCTCTCTCTCTCCCTCTCTCCCTTCTTCTCCCTGCAAATCAATAAATACATCCTTGGGTGAGGATTAAAAAATTTACTTGGTAACAGATGACAGAGAACTATCAGAGTTGACACAGCTCGATTTGAACAATGATGTGGAAAAGCTGAACAAACAGGGAAAGCACAGTGACAGCACCAGTATGTTGTGTCTCCCTGAACATGAACATAGAAAACTCATTTGTGATATCCACACCCAGGCTGGGAGGGGACCCAAGAATCGTGCAGCAGTTCCCTGTCAAGCAGTCATCCCCAGACATAGAGGGTAAAGAGGAATGCATAATTTCTTCTTTGCACAAATATTCCAAAAGCAGCACAAGCTCAAGATTTTAGAATGAATGGGACATTATAGATTCCTCAGACGATTGACAGGGGACCAAAAGAGGTAAACTGATGTTCTTCAAGTCATACAGTTAGGTAATGCCAGATCTGGAGCTGACACATAAAACAGGATTTTAATAATTAAAATAATGTATTTATTCTAGATTTGCACTGGCTCTAGTAAACATTATGCTGAGCATAGAGGGTTTTTAATGATCTTTTTTCTCCATTAATTGTCTGTCTACCTGGTCTTTGGTTCCCCAACCCCTTGCCGCCAACTTCTCCCTTCCCTCTCCCTATTTCATCTTCTTGTATTACCATTGACTGAAAATGGCAATATTGGTTGAGAATTTAAATACTGGCTGATGAGATAATACTAAAAATTTAAAATTTAGAAACTATAAACTCTCCTGTACGCAATGAATGGAGCTATGATTTGAAATGACAAGGTGTGGGCTTGTTATTTTAGAGCTACAAGGGGCAACACTATTACTTGTGGGTACGTGGGTGGTAGGAAATACACCTAATTTACTGGGTGATTTAGCTGAGGAGATATCTGGTCAGGGTGTTGCAAGTGTTAGCTACTTGTTCCTGCTGACTATTATAAAATGTGAGAGGACAGGAATTCATAAAGGAAGGACTTAAAAATAAATTGTGACTTGCTAGTTTGGAAGGCTCCCAGCACTCCAGATGCCAAACAATGCTAAAATTAAAAAATGGTTTCTGAGCAAATACCTAATCCAGAGCACTGTTAAGAAAGCCTGGTGCAAAGATGAAAATGTCACTGTGAAACAATTTAACCTTGGAAAGATCAACCTTTCCTCAAGCCAAGAGTCTTCTGAGGCAATGAGGGGTGTGCTTCACATCCTGCAAATCAGACATTGGACTTCAAGGAAATTTAAGTATTGTCCCTTGGGCATTCAGCAGAAGTCTGTGGGCTTATTTTTTATTTTTATATTTAATGCAGTCTGGGTGAAGTGTTGCAGGATTCAGTGACTTGGTTCCCATCATGGGTGTTAGTCGAGTTGTTAAATTGTGCAGGGTGGTGCTGGAATATATTTCTATCTCTCCTAGAATCCAAGCAGAGAAGATAGAGCCTGAAAAGCATTCTCCAAATGGTCTCTCCATATTTTTCTTTCTTCCTCCCAGCTGACTCAGGAAATTCAGCCACTTTGTCCTTTCAAAAGCCAGGATCTTTTATTTCCTCTTTGTTGGTGGTGAATCTTCTCCATGCCTGGTGCAGAATGGACCCCTATTTTCCCAATTCTTATTGATGGCTGAGAAAAGAAGCACAGGGTGCTATTTGTAAATAATTTACTCCAACCTCAATGGAGAAAGAGGCAGAAAAACAAATATGACAGCACGGTTTTAAAGTCTCCTAAATTTTCACATTCTACAGACTACTTTCAGTGTCTGATATTCCAGAGTCCCTAAGCAGTATGTCTTAAAGAATATTGTAGGACTTATGAAAACTTTTGTAGACAAGTTTTGTATTAAAGTTCAAAAGGTTTATTTTTAGTAACATCTTAGAGTTTTACCGGCAAATGTTCATAATGTATTTACTTTTTTAAAGTTAAAATGAACATGTATATCTAACCATGTTTGAATATATACATGTACACATACACATACATATATATGAGACAAACTCTTCTCAAGCATACCATAAAGCATTTTTGAAAATCGTGGCTGAGTCACAATGTAAGGATTAACAAAGATCACATAACATAACTGATAGCACACCTCTCTGATCCCAATAGAGTTTTATTAGAAATAAGTAAAATGAAAAAAGGAAATAAATAAAAATAATCAAAGGAAGGCCTCGTACATTTATAAATTAAAAAATAGTCTCAATAATATGGGCTTACTTTCCACAACACTGCTGAGGACCACTCTACCAAAGCAGAGACTGACTCCAAGTCCCCAATATGGCACGATTCCTTTAGGGGCTACCAGCTACTTAGTGGCAAGTCGACTCCATTGGCTCTCTTTCATTCCACTGGAACCCATATACTTTGAAAATGGGTTTGACTTCCATGCCTGCTATATCTCTTCCAGGACTACACTGTAAACTTATTGAATGTCTTATTCTCTTTCATAGTATCCCACACAATGTTACTTCTGATCAAGCCAGTCTCTTTCTCTCTCTCTGTCTCTTTCTCTCTCTCATCTCTGTCTCTGTTACTCTCCTCCTCTTTAAAAAAAAAAATGGAAAAGTAAATGAGGCAAGACCCATACCATGGCATTCATTTGTATTATGTAACAACAATTAGATGCAGCTGGCTCACTGACAATTCAGTTAGATCATCATCTGGTATAAAATAACTTATAAGTGTGGAATGGTGACCTAAAGGGGTCAGATCAATAAAGAAATAATATTGTCTTCTCCACATTGGATCAAGGACCTGGTAATGAAAAAAACCAACAGCACTTGTCATTTTTACACCAAAGGGTCCATATCAAAATACTTGTTTTGTATCACCATGAATTTGAGCTCTGTTCTGTCAGAAGGCTAGGATATCATGGAAGGATGATTCTTCAAAGGAATAACAGTATTTCCATTGAGACTATCACTTAGAATTTTGTGTTTCTCACCCCATTGATCTGATAGGCACCCAAATATTTTCTGTAAACTGGGCTTTTTAATCCGAACTAACGTGTTGAAATAGGGCTGCTGCTGGCAAAGTGAGATGGGATGAATGTGTGAGAATCCTAGGGAATCATTTGGTGTAATTCATTCTAATACTGTCTAGTGGTAAAAACTCATGGAAAACATCAGCAAGCCTGCAGGGAACCAGACCTGTGAAATAAAGCTTTGGGTCCCTCACCACAAACCTCCCCCCAGGTAAAGAAGTAATCCAGCTAAGATGCTGAATGAGGCAATAGAAATATGAAATGAGTGGAGGGAGAATACATTTTAAATGTCAGTCATGATCTCTTGATAAATGACAGAAACTAAGACTCTAGGAACTACCCCTATTTTCACTTTTGCTTCCTTAGAATATAATTGTAAAAATTAAAGAAATTCTTTTCCTCACTTTTACAAATAAAAAGACCGTTAGTGACTGTTAGCCATTTAATTAAGTCCTAAAGATATAGGATAGTAAAGTGAGATTCTGACTGACCCAGAAAAGGAAAGGCCGTCCTCCAGAGATATGAATAGTAATTGATGGGACTGAATTTTCCTTTTAAGAGAATGGGGAAGTGTAAACAAAGATGACACTGTTTGAAAGTGCAAATGTCCATGAATGAGTATGTATAAATGTGGACAGGCACTCAGCACACCTTCAGTAAATCTTTGCTACAAGTTGTGTTTCCATGCTTCTTTCACAGATATGGTTCTGAAAGTGAATTAAGTTCTTCTAGTTAGATAAACTTATAAGGTCTGGAAGGTGGAAGTCAGGTGGAAGCTATACCCTTGGCTGCTTTGGAAAGCCAAGTCTGAATATATAAAAACATTTTTTTCCTTTGATGAATAGTCAAAAGGTCACTAAATCGGCAGCTTCAAATATTTTATTTGTACTAAACACTTTGTATTAACTAATTTTATGCTTAAAATCTTCGGAGTGGTTTTTCTTCATGTAACTGAAAAAATCCTTCCTGACATAACATTTTTTGAAAATTCATTGTATTTTTCCATTACCATTTAGCTCATTTAAACCTCCCCCCACCGAAATCACCACACTGTTGTCCATGTCCATGAGTCCTTTTTCCTTTTTGCTCAATTCCTCCACCCTCTACCCCCACCACCATAGCTGTCATCTGCTCTCTATCTGTGAGTCTGTCTCATTTTCCTTGTTAGTTTCAGTTTGTTCATTAGATTCCACAGTTGAATGAAATCACATGGTATCTGTCTTTCTCTGACTGGCTTAT
>PVKM010008531.1:0-38789 GCA_004027735.1 Carollia perspicillata
AAGAAAGAAAGAAAGAAAGAAAGAAAGAAAGAAAGAAAGAAAGAAAGAAAGAAAGAAAGAAAGAAGATAGATTACATCATGTATTCCAAAATCTTGCAAGTGGAATAGGTTCAATGCCCTAAACAATGCTTCACATTACAAAAGATAGATTAGCTACAAAAACATAAAGGTATTTATTGTCATCCACAATTCTCATATATAGCATCATGATATAGACTAATAGAACATACAGTGAAAACGTATCACAGCCAGGTGACATATTTACTGCCTACCTTATGCTTGATATTCTAGAAGGTACACATCTTATTTTCAAGGTGAGAAAAACAGAGGTTATGGGTCTTGTGAGCTCACAAGTTAAGAAGTGGCAAAGAGGTGATGTACACCCTGTAGGGGATGGGGGTGGAAGAAGTGGGACAGGTCTGACTCCAGAGTTTTGCTCTTTTCATTACATTATGTAGTCTGCCACCCCACTCTCTAAAGAAAATAGAATGTTAGAGAAAATTTATTTCTACTGAATTTTGGTATTATAACAAATTTCCTGGGATGTTTCTATGGCCTTTTAAAGAGTAGTCATACTTTTAGAATTAATCATCTACTTTGCAATGGGTAGTGGGTTTAATTGTTTGTTTTGTTAACTTATTATAACATCTGATACAGTATGTTATAGTTGAACTTGGCCTCCTTGTGCATCTTATTTTTTGAGTGGATTACAGAAGGGTTCTGTCAACATAAAAAATGTTTAAACCTGTGAAGAATTTTTATGAGTTTTCTTGAGACAAACTGATGACAACCACCCAGAAGTAAAATCCTCAACAGATTGAGAAATGCTCCAGAGAGTGTCAGTTTTGCATCTTACTTTATACATTACAGTTAAAGGAGGAGGCATAAGGTACTACAAGAAATCCATTGGTAGTGGATTAGAGAGGCTGAAGAAAGCAAAGTAGAGAAATCTCTGGGATTGGATAAAAAATAAAAGGAATAGACACATACCTCCTTTACATTTATGGGTATAAGATAATTAGCAGTTAACAATTATTACAACAGCAATGACAATGAGGGGTTTTGTGTCTCTGCTCTGGTGTAATGAAGGGTCTGGAAAAAAAGTGAATTACCCTAACATTCCAAAGGTACTTTATCCTAGATACAAAAAGACAATAGACAGTCTGAGTTAAAGTAAAGGTTGACCTTTGTCAAGAAATATACTGGCCTAGAACATGAATACCCACCATGACTCACTTTTAGCTAGAAAGTTTTAATTTCAGATCATCCTATATGTGTTTACTTTTGAGCTCATCAGGTTTAGTATGTGACCCCTTTTCATTCCACATTTCTAAAATAGGTATAAAGAGGTAGAGGCTTGAGAGTGTCTCATGCTACCATTAAGAATTCTTCCCATTTTGATTTTTGGCATTTTTGATCGGGGTAAGGAGAGGGGAGGAGAAGGAGATTTTTCTGTCTAAAAAATAGGTAGAGTATTGTGTTCTACAAGAAAAGCAAATTAGCACCTTATGCTTGAATAAATAAAAAATAGACTTCTGAACAAACATGACATTAGGTAGTAATAACCCTAGTACTCTATTTTTTGGCCATGGAGGAATTACAAATGCTACAAAGAAATGTGAAGTACTTGAACCAATTGGTTGAAAGTAGGAAAGGCATGGTCCCTACAGTAGGTCAAGAAAAACATTTACTAAAGAAGCTGAACTAGCCAGTCTTAATGGCATCCAATTTGCAACAGACTGGATCTAACAAAGCTGAATGTGCTGTATGAAACTAAACAAAATAATAGGATTGAATGAACAAACACTAAGCCCACTTTTATAATTTTTTAATGTAATATTTCATAGACCCCCAAGAATCTTCAGTTTGGAATATTCTGGGTTCTAAATCCAAAGCCCAATGATTTAGATAATGTTCTAGTGAAGGATACTAAAAGAAAGAGATATGTTTTAATATTTAACCATGTTTTCATTTTTTCTCTTACAAATTTTTGTTAAGTAAACCAAGGCTGTTCTTTTTAAAACCCAAAATCTAATTGCTATGTAAATCACCTCAGCATTCCCACTTATATTTGTTAATGGTTTAAATCAGGATTGGAATGATAGTTGAGTCTTGTCAATAGGAAACAAGGAAGCCATTTCTATCTATACTATGTAGCTGAAAATAAATATTTATGACAAATACTTCTTACTGATCTCTAGGCCACAAATAAACACCTTACACTTCTGCCCAAGGTAATCATCCACTTTGCACAAAATGAAATTACACAAGACACTCTGTCTTAAAGTTGGAAAACATGTTTCCTTGTTTAATATTTTTTCAGGAACAAAATTATAGCAAAGTTCAAGGTGCTTATAATGATACACACATGAATTTATTTCTGATTTTCTACTAATTGTGAAACCACTTAAGAAAAAGGGAAATTGACCATGTGCCCTCCTTGGATTTTGGACTGAAACCAATGCTGATACAAAATGAAGTTTTTGCAGACCAAAGTAGTAAGGCTAATCTTTGCACAATGGGGTGCTAAACAGTATATGTACTGTAGATAAATAATATACCTGTATCCCTCTGGTCATATTCAGGGTGTAGATAACTGCATAGGAGACTTAGAAATCCACTAATATGAATTCTTCTATTTTGAGGGTTCAATAAGTGTGGAATTCACTGAAAGAATAGTAGATATCAGCCTTCCAGATATTTCCAATTATATGCAAAAACAAATAAAAAATAGAATAACGGAAGCAGGTACCCATTTATAAATGTGAAGTTCAAATATACTTTTTGAAACAGTATTTAGGGAATTTATAGAAAAATACTGTTTTTATGGAATTGCCTCTGAAAATATCATCTGTCCAAAACCAAGGCTTGGAAACTCCCAACATTGAACTTTATAAACTGCAGTTGACATGAGCAGAGAGAAAGAACAGTAGTTTCTGCCTGAAGGGCCCAAAGGTCAAAGAGCTTACTGTTTTTCTACTCTCACTTCACATTTGGGTTCACAGATATGTTTACCAAAACAATAGAGAGCATTTAATTTCAAACCAGATCACTATATCAGACTGTTAACTCTCTTTCTCTCCCTCCTCCCTCAAGCTTTCTATCTTTTTGTCTCTCAGATAATTTTATATAAATAGTTTTTATACTTATTCAAGTATAACATATATGAAGAAGAATATTCAAAAATAAGTGTCAGCTTACCAAATTTTCACAAATTGAACACCCTTATATAACTAGACCCTAGTATTCAGGTGAATAAATGGAACATTACTATACATGCTAAATTAAATAAAATGTTAAAATTAATTTTACTTGAATTTTGAGTAGTAACTGAAGTGACATTGAAAGTAATATTGAACTTTAGAGAGAGATTATTTGCTACAGAATATACGAGGTCTGTCCAGAAGGTATCCAGCCATGTAATATGAAAAATAGGGACATTCATTGAAGAAGATACAAGATTCAAGAAACATTGTACATAGGACAATGACACCTCATTCCCCTTCAAAGTAGGCACCTTGGGACCTCACACAGTTCTCCCAATTGCCTTTAGCTGCCCCATCATATTTTCCTGAATCTCATGGAGGGTCTGAAAACTCTGCCCTTTCAAAGGTAATTTTAGTTTGGGAAAAGTCAGAAGTCATAGGGCGCTAACTCTGAGCTGTAGGGGACTGAGTCACCTGGGTGATTTGATGTTCCACCAAAAAACTCTGCATGAGATGTGATGCATGAGTGGGCACCTTGTCATGATGAATCTGCCAATCACCAGTTACCCATAGCTGTGGGCTTCTGAACCATATAAATAGCTTCCATGGAGGAATTTTCAAGTTTAATGCAAAATTTTATGCAGAATTGTTCCTCTACTTACTCAGTCATTTTTAATGCAATGGCCACACAGTACACATGCTCACTCAATGACATTTACCACCCCCACAGACTAGTACAGTGAAGTTGTCATTGTTCACACATGCACATTCTAGTCCACTCTTCTTGCCTGCCAGGTTACATCAGTGTTGTGCAAACCATTCTTGTTATATTAACAATGGCTAGGCTGCTTCCAGACAGACCTCATATGAGTTTCTGAAAGATTCTTTTCAATTGAGAAAAATATTTTGAAAATTATTAAAATGTTGATGTCTTCATTTTTTAAATGTCACAATTTGGATTTAGACTGCAATAAAGGTTAACTCTGCTGCTCTTTATTCCCATATCTTTAACTTTTGTTGTTTGCATTGTTTTTACATTGTCAGTATTTAACATATTTATTTCGTTCTGCA
The DNA here is from genome assembly GCA_004027735.1 of Carollia perspicillata. Lineage (NCBI taxonomy): Eukaryota > Metazoa > Chordata > Mammalia > Chiroptera > Phyllostomidae > Carollia > Carollia perspicillata. The sequence goes on from PVKM010008531.1 coordinate 4,278, forward strand.
ACAATAGTATCCATAGTGTTTAATCTTACATCTACATTTAAATGTATTCAAGCTTACCAGGAACTTCTTCAGGGTTTCCTTATTCCTGACTTCTTTATTTTGATTCTTTTTTGTTAGCAAAATTTTATCACTGAAAAATTTTGTTTCAAGTAAAGCTCTGAGTTCATATTTGAGAATGTTTAGAGGTTGTTGTGGTATTTTTTACTTGAGTGATATAATATTCTTTTTAAAAGATTTTACTTATTATTTTAAAGAGATGGGAAGGGAGGGAGAAAGAGAGGGAGAGAAACATCAATATGTGAGAGAAACATTGCACTGGTTGCCTCTGGTAGGACCCCAATAGGGGTCTGACCTGCAACCCAGGCATGTGCCCAGACTAGAAATTGAACCAGGACCATTTGGTTTGTGGGACAATGCCCAATCCACTGAGTCACACCAGTCAGGGCTAATATAATATTCTTGGGTCAATATTCTTTCTTACAGTTCCATAGGCTCCTGTCATTAAATGTTTCTGTAAAACTAGCTTGATTCTATCCTCTTGTGCTACTAACAACTTTTTCAGTGACTTGTTTTCTTGCTTGGATACTTGAAGACATTTTTTCTCCTGCCTTGAAGTCAAATAATGTAACCATCTTGATGTTCAATGTCAACTTTTCTGAATAAATTTACCTAGTATGCAGTGTGCTTATTAAATCAGCAGATGCATGTCTTATCAAGGAAAATTTTCTATATGTCTGAAATGTTTTGTTTCATTTGTAAAGATCTTTACCTTAATGATATCAGTTATGTGTCTGTTGTGTTATTTTTGTCTTGTATATTCAACATATGCTCTCTATTTTCTTTAACTGTATGTATTTTCTCTGTGATTATCTGCACTCTCACTGTATGCCAATAGTTTAACTTTCTATTTTGCCTTTTGTTTCTAGTTCACTTATTAACTCTTTAGTGGTTCATTTTTTGTTAAAATTTTGTTTCCTTTACTCTGCAATTTCTTTTTTTATAATCTTCCTAGTGGTTAATTATCTCTCCTATTCCTACTAATATTTTCTATAGCTAGAAGAACTTGTGGGCTCTATTTGCCTCCAGATTTATATCTTTTGCATATTATCTTTTTGGGGGGTTTAGTTTGGTATAATATTCTTTTCTTCTTGCTTATGGTAATGAGATTAGCCTAAGTACTCTGACCAGACATAATATGATATAGGCTAATTCTCCTCAGTTCCAGTGTACATTATATAGGTCCCATTTCCTTTATTAAAAGAGTATATTATGGGTTGAAACTATTGAAACTTTCCATTAGATAATATTGTACTTATGACATCATCCTTGAAAATTGTCATATATATAAACACACATTATATATGTTTATATATACAATTATATATAACAATAGAATGTGATATAGATGTACTTTTATATAAATCTGTATATATTTAACACTTAGGTTAGGACTTGAAATATAAAATATTGGTAATTATGTCTTTTCTCTCTATGCTAATTTAATGTAATTCCATAATTTAAACTAACCAACTTCACACACGAAAACAAGATAAAGTAAGGGAAGAAGACTGTCAGCATTCCTTCCGTGTTCTACCCCTGAACTATACCCCATTGTTTGTTTCTTCTATGCTAATAGTGCAAGAAGACCCTGGAATTCTAAGAGATTCATGAATAATCAAATTTATAAGATTCTATATGGTAGGTAAGCAGAACTAGAATGAGTTTTGCACTTTTCTTATCTGTAATACTTGAATTGAATTCATCATTTTCTATTTAGAGTTCCCAAAGATGTAGAAATCCTGAGAATATAACAAAAGATATTCTTTAATATTCTCAACTTCCCTGTGCTCTACTCTTCCTGAATCTGAGGATTAAAAGTTTTCTAAATTAAATTGTGACAAAATGTTAACTCTAAGATATTCAGACATGCCAGAACCTGAAAGCTTAAGGTTTGAGGCCATCAGACTCACTACTGACATGTTCCAAGTTTTTGCATCTTCCCATCTATTTTCTCCCAACTAAGTCTTCATGAAGGTGTTTCCTATGACAATTAGAGTGAGATTACTCCCCTCCCCCAATTTTAATTCAAAGTATTATGATGCTACTACTGTGTTTTTGTGTCATGTGACAGTGGTTCTTTTGTGGCAGATGATGCAAATGCCATGCTTCCTGATTCCATAAGAGGAAAGCTGGCTATTAACTTGGGACTTTAGCAAGACATTTAGCAAGGTCTCTCATAATATTCTGTGGCCAAGAAGAAAAATATAGGCTAGATGATTATACAATCACTATGACTCATAGCTAGCTGAAACAACATATGCAAAAAGGTGCTAATTAATAGACTGATGTCAAGCTGAAGGAGCTCTCCAAATATTCGATAGCACTTTGCCCTTCGCCCAGTGTTCTTTTTACTGATTATCAATAACTTAGATGAATATATAGAATAGTTCAAAGAGAAGGTCTGCATAAGATCCAAATACATTCGAACACAGAAATAGAACCTAAATATTGGAGCACGCTGGAGTAATGGGCCAAAACTAGTAAGATGAAGTTTAGGTAAGATAAACATAAAGTTCTATACTTTGGTGCAAAAAGTCTGCCCTGCTTATAAATGGTATACACAAAATTTTGTTAACCAGCAACATATAGATGTAGGTGTTAAAAGAAGTCCATTAAATATTAGGCAGCATTATAAGAATAGATATTGTTGGGTAGTAGAAGAAAATTTGGTTCTAGCATCAGAAAACTAGGTCAACTTCCAATTCTGCTACTTTGGCCTGTTAAACTCTCTAAGCCTTACTTTCTTCTCAAGGTTGTTGGGAACTTAAAATTTTTTAATATGTCTAAGTAAGTTCCAAACACTTGTGTGTAATAAATATGACCCAGAAAAGTTACCATTTACAATAAAAGTGGTGGCCATATCACTCCAGGAAAATCCATGGAAAAGATGGTGTTTGGAATGAATCCCAAGTGCTACACTTGTAAGCAAACTAGAGCTACTTCCAAAGATAGTGACCAGGATGGATGAGCAACTCCAAAGAAAAAATGAAGGACTGCTGCTGGAACTGGGGATAACTGGTTTGAAAAATAGTGGATTTAAAGGACATGGTACGTATCTTCTAATATCTGATGGTGTGCTGCATGGCCTCCTGGAGGGTTCCAAGGAGGGAGAACTAATAATGAAGAATGGAAATTACAAGAACGTGGGCTAGGGTGACCACTTGGTGGGTATGTTGTGAGTTATTTCAGCACAACTGGGTGGTTAGACTACATGGCCTTTAATATGACAGTCTGATGTCATATTTCTAAGACACTTTGCATGAAGTGGCTCTGTCTAAGCTCTGCCTCAGAATAATCCAGAAGCTACACTATGTTGGGTTGGCCTGGTTTCTAGCCTTGCAAACAGGTTACCTTCCCTCCATTTCTAGGACAAACCTGTTGTTTCTTCAATGTGCCTTCTTTGAACAGTTTATGATTGCTCTCTCTTTTATGAATTTCTGGTCATTTAAAATGCCATCTTTTCCCAAACTACCCAAATGACACAGTATAAGGGGCAATTTATAGACACTTTTTAGGAGATGGGCCAGGAAACCATGATTTCTTGGTTGCTGAAGTAAAAAAGGCAAAGTGGGAATTAAGAATCAGAACTTAAGAGCTCCAGAGTTGGAGCTGTGTACGAAGAAGTGGGGAGGGAGGCAACATCAAACAAGTCTTGTGCTGAGAATTTAACCTATTCAGAAGGAAGCAGAGACCCAGCCTTGAGCCTGCTGACTTACTACAAGTACTCAAAAGTTGCTTGCTCAACGCTGGACTTCTGTTTTCCGGAGGCAAAGGAAGGCTGGCTAGGTCTTTCAGAATCTCCAGGCTTTTCCAGATAACAGTTGGGGAAGTGTTTGGGGCAACCAGACAGACTACCCACCTTATTTCCCTCCTAAGTGACCCCACGGAATCATTTATTTTCCCCCTCCTCTCCCCTCCCCTTCTTTTCTGTCTCTATCTCCCTCCCCCATCTCTCTTTTTTAGCCGCTTGTATCGAAAAATTGGCTGTGCGCCGGTTGCCAGTGACGCGGCTGCCGGTTCGGCTTGGCTGGGGTGAAAGAGGACGCTTGGGGGAGGGAGACCAAGCTCTTGACTGGCTGGGGTGCGAAGGCTTATTTGCATAATATTGCCTGACGGCATCTGATTGGCTGAAGCCGGAGGGGCGGTGTGGGGTGATTCCAAGGGCCTAACAGTTCTGGTCCGGGAACCTTTCCCTCCACTGAGGAGTTACCCCAGTGGCCATAAGTTGTTGAGCCGTCCCGAGGAAGCTGAGGAGGCTGAATTGGGGAAGTTTTGTAGGCAGGTGCATCAGCAATCTTTCCCTTGCAGTGTTTAAGAAACGTGAAAGAACAGGAGCGGGAGTCAAGAAACTGCGGGTTGGAGAGTGACCCGGAGACCGCCAGCTGGAAAGAAACAGAATAGGAAAGAATGGAGACCAAAAGAAAGCGATAGGGGCTTTCTACCCATCTGGGCTTTTGTTGGGGGGGGGACCCCTTTGCTAGATCACTTTGATTTCCTTCTTCTGCGAGTTATTGTCACACTTTGCTGTAACTGGGAAGAAAAGGGGGCAGGTTTCTGGCATTTCATTACTCAGACCTGAGTACCAAGTTTTAACCCCAGAGGCATAAGTACCTAAAAATATCAACAGGTTCTGTCACTGAGGGCAAAACATGTTTTAAATAATGAGAGGTTCAGCTACTGGAAACTGGAAGTGTGTTTTTCTCTTGCAATGCTTTGTATCTCATTGGACATATGGATTTAAAATCAACCTGGATTATTTTGTACTTTTTTGCTGCTTTAGCACGGTAGGGGGCAGGGAGGGCCCGCTGGAGGTGGGGGGGGGGCATTTGTCGCTCATCAGATTTTCCCCGCATTTTAGAGGTTTCTGATTCTTTCCATAAATACCTCTGGACTATGATGAGGTCCTACAGCAAGTAAAATTAATTGTTGTAAAGTGTTTTACAATTTACATATTTTTAAAGTCCATTATATTCAACCAAAAATGTGGTGCATCCCATGGGAGAAGCTCCATGTTATTGATAAACGACTTGAGGCTGAAAAAGTTTCTAAATCTCCATGGGTGCTAAGTGTGAGGGTGAGATTATTTTAATGCTTCACATTTGTATAATGCTTTTTGCTCCACATTTTTCATTGATCCAAGTATCCTGATAGGTAGATTGAGCAGGTAACATTATCCCAGTTTTATAAGCAAGAAAACATGAGCTATAATCTGGAGCTAATAAGCCCTGGGAGGGGGTCGTCCCCAGACTGAGCTTTGTCTCCAGGGATCACTGACTTGTGTCCTGTTGTCTATAGGTGATTCTTTGTTGTATCAAGTCAGATTTTCAATCAAAAGACAATGTAGAACATAGTTTTCCATGGAAAAAATGTAAATATAGATCGCAAGTGAAAGAAAGAGGGAGGAAATAAACCTGATTATTATGTGCGTTCTGCATTTGGTACTTTTTGTCTTGCAAGAAAACACTGTACTAATATCACTCTTGGAAGGTTTTAGTGGAAAACTATTTAAAGTTGGAAAATTGAGTTTTATTGAATTCTTCATAGGACTGTTGGAGAAGGCTGGCAGACAAAGGATGGGGCAACGGAAGTGAGATAATAAAGCAAAAACAATGAAAACAGCCTGTGGTTTGGAATCCCAAAGTGAAATTTAAGGTGCAAGGCTCTTAAAAGTTAAATCCAGTGATTTGGTACACAGTTTATTAAGACCCTATTAAATGACCTTGCGTTTTAAGAACTATCTTTGGAAAGGAACACTTCAAACTCCCTCCACCTCAATATTACTGAACACCTTCCTACTTTTCTGTTAAATGATGAAGAGATCAACACCAGGCCTAACTACTGTCACCCTCTCCTGGCCCTTTACATGACTGAGTAGCAGGACTTGGACAAAAGTCAGGAATGTAGTTACTTCTTCCCATTGCCACGTTTGATCTTTTGGAGAAAAAAATGTGCAGATCAGATGGTGGGTCAGTCTTTATCCCAGACAGCAGCTATTACAAGAAAGACTGGGAGAGACCTCATTAGGAGGCTCCCTTCCCCCAACAGCTGGCCAAGGCCTGGCCACAGCGGAAGCACTGTGTGTCCACGTGCACCCTACATGCCCAGCCACCACTCTTACATAAGAGTCCCAGGGTAGAGTTGCAGCTGCTGCGGGTCCCTCTTTCCCAACAGCTAATAATAAACCGGGACAGTAGTTTCCAGGCTGTAGCCACTACTGATGCGGTGTTGAGGGGCTCACTTTGCAACCAGAGACGGTGCATTTCGGTCACCCCACCCCAGGAACGCTGGCAAGGCCCACCCAAATCCCGCACGCCTGCCCGCCCTATTGCCGGTCGGACGCTGAGGCTTTCTTTGACCAAGCACAGCCCAGCCCTCCCTCAACTGCTCCTTTCTGCTCTGCTCTTGCGCGGGTGGGGTGCGGTTGTTTCAGCCCTTCCCTGCTGCTGCGCCCTCCCTCCACCCGGGTATCAGGCGAGAGGCGGAGCTGGCTGGGCTCGCCCCGCCCCCTCTGTAGAAAGGGCCAAGAGAGTGTTACTGCCGGTCATCCTGGCTGGGGACTTTTATCTCGGAGCTGCAGGGAGGCGGGAGGAGGAGACTCCGGGGGTGGCCTTGAGCACTGGCGACACCTTTCTGGGGCTCTATAAATTGAGCACCTGGGATGGGTAGGGGGCCAACGCTGCCACCACCACCGCCTGCAGTCACAGTCCGGTCTCACTGACCACAGCAGCGCCCACAGGCACCAGCCACCAGTAGCGAAAACGCTGAGCTACACAGCGGCAGGGAATCTCGAGGTGAGGGAGGAGGTGGGTACCCCCGCCCCATTTCAGCTGCGATCAACGTGGTTGTTTGGACTTGGCTTTCCAGGGGAAAGCTTCCTTCTCTCTGTGGCCCTCTCCAGGAGTGGAGGTGGGGGCAGCCCGGCTATGGGGAGGCACCCAGGCACTGTCCCAGGGGAGCAGTAATCGTGGATGGAGGTGCGCGATGGTGGGGACGATGGGCATTAGAGTGGAGTGAATAATCTCTTTCGTCTCTCTTCCCCCAGCCAGGTCAGGGCTCAACCCACGGACCACGCGCCACCATCAGGAGCTTCCAGACACCAAAGGCAGGAGAAGACGGGAATCCCGCAGCTCCGGCTGTAGCCAAGTTCCCGACGCGGGCTTCCAAGAGCTCGTGCAGGGGTGCACCACCTTGCCCTAGCGGACCATCCTGTGCCTCTGTGCTTTGGTGTCCTCGTGGCCACCATGATGCAAATCTGCGACACCTACAACCAGAAGCATTCGCTCTTTAACGCCATGAACCGCTTCATAGGCGCGGTGAACAACATGGACCAGACGGTGATGGTCCCCAGCCTGCTGCGTGATGTGCCTCTAGCCGATCCTGGGCTGGACAACGATGTCGAGGTGGAAGTAGGCAGCACAAGTGGCTGTCTGGAAGAGCGTACGACCCCAGCTGCTGGCGATGGCAGCACCAACAGCAGCTTTTTCGCGCCCTCCCGGGACATGTACAGCCACTACATGCTGCTCAAGTCCATCCGAAACGACATCGAGTGGGGGGTTCTACACCATCCGCCACAGCCGGCTGGGAGCGAGGAGGGCAGCACCTGGAAGTCCAAGGACATCCTGGTGGACCTGAGCCACTTGGAGGGCGCGGACGCCGGCGAGGAGGACCTAGAACGGCAGTTTCACTACCACCTGCGAGGGCTGCATACCGTGCTGTCCAAACTCACGCGCAAAGCCAACATCCTCACCAACAGATACAAGCAGGAGATCGGCTTCAGCAACTGGGGCCACTGAGGAGGGATGCCGGCGGCTGCCTAGCACCCTTTCTGGCCCCATTTTTCACCCTCTTCCTTGAAAGCTGTTTTCTTTCTGGCTGTAGGGCGCAATGGGCCAACTGCAAAGTTGGGGGCTGAGTAAGTGAAGAGGGAGCAGCAGGGCTGCATGGAGGAGGGAGCCTCTTTTGGGAGTAGAAAAAAGAAAGGGGCAGCGGGAGAGGAGGGTGGCTTAAGGACCTCCTTGCCTCCCGCGGGATGGTGGTGGGGCTGTGTTCTGCCTTGGTGGGAATGGAACTGGACTGACGCCCTTGCATTCAGCCTGTGCCTTTCCTGGAGTTTCTTTTCTGTTCTTTCCGGACCGGGAGGGCCGAGACGGGGCCATGCCAGGGCGCGGCACTGGGTTGCCACACTTGGGAGCGCCGCCCAGAGGAGCTGGGCGCTGGGGAAGGCGGGGCACACAGCAGCCACCCGCCTCCCCGCGCTTGGGCTGGTGGAGGCCTCAGAGTTGCTAGGATTGCATCAGGTTTCCTGTTTGCACTATTTCTTTTTGTAATAGTGGCCCTTTCTTAAGTATTTCGAATCTCCCTCTCTGAAACTTTGGCGATTTCATTGTGATAAGCGCACAAACAGCACTGTCTGTGGGTAACCGGTACTACTTTATTAATGATTTTCTGTTACACAGTGTAGTTGTCCTGTGGCACTCTACCCATGCCTTTCACACGACCCCTATCCCCCCCCCTAATGTGTGTAAGTTGGCACTGTGCCAGCTTGTAGGAAGCTTGCCACTCAGTCAGTGGAAAGAATAACATTATTATGAGAAAGTGGACTTGTCCAAAATGGAACCAACTGACATTCTATCAGTGTTGTACATTGAATGATGAAGAGTTCCACTGTTGTTATATGTCTTAAATTTATTTAAAACTTTTTTAATCCAGATGTAGACTATATTCTAAAAAATAAAAACGTCAAATGTGTTAATGAAACTTGACAGAAGTTTGTTGCTCTTTAACTCATTAGTGAATGACTTAGTAATTACATAAAAATAAATTTCATTGATTTTTAGCAAATTTTATTTTCCTTTTGATATTTCAAGATGGTGGATAATCATCTCTGTAAATATTCAGATTCATTTGGGAAGCAGGTATGGAAAAAAAATTCACTTCCAAGCTTTTTATTTCTAATTCAGTGCCAAGATCCATACACCGCAAAAAAAAGTTCATTAATACTCAAAGTATTTAGAAAAGTACATGCATTGTATTTTCCAACAAAGTTGACCAGCTTATTGGAGTACTTAATTAACATTTTGATGCTTTTAAGAAACTCAAGCACAAACTGAAGTGTTTTGACTCATAAAAACTTACTTTAAAGGTAAAAGTTTCTCTTGGCTACTAAACATTAAAGAATTAGAAACACCAGTTAATATTAGTGTACACGCCTTGCAGATCTTTATATACGTGTTTTATGTTGATCTTAAGAGATACTTAAATTCATTATAGCTTGTGCTCTGGTCTCTTTCATTAGTTTCCAGTGAAGTGCTAAGGTTTGTTAGGCAGTGTCCAGCAATGCTTCTAGTTTTTCATTGAGCCAGTCTGCAGTTGTTGACAGCAGATCTGGTCAAGGCTGAAATACAGCTCTTGGGAAGGGAACACTTACTTCTTAGATGCTATTATGATGCTTGCCGGGAATGGTGGGATGAGTGAAATACATTGTTCTGTGTTTTTTTATTTCATTATTTGTTTAGGAAAAATGCAATACTTGTTAGATCAACTTCAGTTTTCAAACTTGCAGACATAAGACATCTCTAAGCTCATAGAGATTGGCCTTAAAATACATATAAAGTTGTAGTTTTAAATAAAGCAAAAAGGTTTTGTGTAAATAGTTCAAGAGCATTATCAGCTTTTAGCAGCAGTGAAAAAATGGGGAAGTGTCAAGACTGCGTGCCAGCTGTTGCTAGAGAAGTTAACCATTAAATATAAAGATAAGCTGGGCAGCATCAAAAGTAAGGTATACAGCTTGTTTTGTATCCCTTTTAAAATATCAAAGTGCAAGCAAAAAAATAAAATAAAATAAACTACAAAGGCCACCAAGAAAGAAATAATAAGACAGAAAGTATGTGTTCAAATCCTCTTGTTCTTATTGATTTCCAGTATTTTGGCATCCAAGCTTGTTGCCACATTTGAAATTAGGCATAATAATAACTATAATGTTTCATGGAGTTGCAGTGAGAATTTAATGAGATGATATATAGTTTGAGGCTTTGAAGTTTCTCGAGGCGCTACTCAAGGGCCTTACAAGTTTCTCTTGCTCTAGCTAAATGTTGGTTCATGTGTCGGTTGACCCTGTTGACTTCTCCAGTAATATATAAAGCATGGTACAATATATCCATTTTAGAGAAAAGCATAATTTCAATCACAGAATAAAACAACAGGTAAACTATTTCTCAAAGTCTGGAGGGAGAGCTTGAATTAAAACCAAAAGGTTTGGGCAGATAATGTTATGAGATGCTAACTGCAAGCTGTTTTCAAAATATTCCTGTGGTAGGCAAAATACAGAAAAGTGCATGTTGATAACAAAACTATAAATAAAAAATTATCAATGTTAACCTTGTTTCTTAAAATGTTACACTATGTAAGAGTTTTTATACATAGTGATTTGATTCTGGTCTAGGAGCAATGATGATCACTGTTAAAAAGGATTGGGTATTTTAATGAACCAATAAGGTTTCCTAGGCCCAAGTGGAGTAAGTACTATTCCACTAACAGTAAATATTATTTTATTCAAGATCAGTTTCTGAAACAAAACAGCACAAATCGCCAACAGATTCAGCTGTTAGAGCCCCTCAAGCAATTAAAATTTTGCTTAACTTCTCAAGTAAAATGACAAGGGAGTTTACATTTTCAGAAGGTCTTTCCTGAGGAAGCTTAAAGTACCTTATAGATTATAAAGTTACAAACATTGTGTGTCACCTCCTTAAACAGCTTACAGAGATCCTGGTTGAGAGTGCTCATCTCCTTGATAGTTTGTGGCTAAAGAGAAGGCACAGATAGATGAAGTGGGCAAAAAGAAACAGCTTAGATTGCAATTGTTTACCAAAAGATGTTTACATTTGATAAGAAATTCTACATAAAGCCTCACACCAAAGTCTTTCAGAAGGTCTCTTTTGGCCCCTAAAATAGCTTTCTGCTTTGCTTCTGTAGGCTTTTTCATGTTTTACATTTACACAGTGTTCTTTAGTGGTCTGGTCTAATTTACTCTTTCTTTGAACCTGAACCTATTTGTTAGATAGTATGTCATGGCAGCTATCTATGGATATGTCATGGACCAAATTAAAACAGTCTAACTATTTTTTAACAATATTAAAAAAATGAAAGTTATTGTCACTTGCATACGCCTCATTTCCTTTTATATTTAGTTGCTGAACAAAATCATCTGGGAAAGTCTCCCCTCCTCTCCTCAACCTCCCTGCTGCTGTCTCCCTTTCATCTGCTGTTCTCAGATATTTGCAAATTGGACACAGTTCTGGTGGGCTGAGGGCTCAAATCTTATATCATACACCCCTTTTTAAAAAGAAGGTAACTATCTTTTAATGGGACATCTAGTACATTTATAACATTACTACCTTGTGTGATTTATGTTGAAGAGTTTTTAACCAAATAATGAGAGAAGCAGTGTTTTTCTTAAAATTGTGGAGGCAATTTTTAAAAATTTCTCACTAGAGGATATATTTATTAATTTTGGAGAGAGAAAAAATGACAGTGAAAGAGAGAAACATCAATGTGAGAGAAAGCAGTTGCCTCCCCTATGCACCCTGACTGTGGATCGAACCTGCAACCTTTGGGTGTATGGGATGACACTCCAACCAACTGAACCAATCTGCCAGTGTGAGGCAATTTTTACCCCCAACAAATTAAAAAAATCTCTATTGGGAGCTTATTAGAAACTTTAATCATGTAGACCAGGGGTGTCCAAACTTTTGGTGTCTATGGGCCACACTGGAAGAAGAAGAGTTGTCTTGGGCCACACATTAAATACACAAATACTAATGAAACTGATGAACAGAAAAAAAAAGGTTTTAAGTAAATTTTTGATTTGGGGCTGCATTCTTAGCTACCCTGCGCTGCATGCAGCCTATGAGCCATGGGTTAGACACCATTGTAGACTATTGAATTGGTCTCTTAAAATTACTTATTAGTCTTTTTAAAATTTCAAACTTTTTATGTAGTTTATGTTGTTTTAATTAGTAACATAATTTAAACTTATAATTATTTATTTTTTCTCTGAAGGTCATGTCCAATTTTTTTAATAACTCAAGGAAATTTAAAGGTTGTTCTTGAATTACTCTAAACACTTTATTAGGCCTACAGTTAGTTCATTTGGAACTGTGTAGAACTTTCTGATAAGTGGTGGAGATTATAATAGTCTACTACCAATAACCATTTTTGTATATGGAAGTCAGTACCATTCTTTGCCTCATGCAACCAGGGCTCCTTACCTGTCCCCGCACCCCCTACTTTAGAGGGTCCACATGCTGACATGTGTAAGGCCCGTGACTCCCCATAGTTCAAGGAGTCCTCAGAACCAAGAGAAGGCCCAGAGGTTGTGCCCCTACCTCTAGACCACACTTGAGTACTTGGGTCCCCAGAGTTCCCTGTCCAAATGGCCCTGAGCCCATTCCAGGGACTTCACAGTCATTTGCCCTGAGATTATCCTCCTGATGGTAGACATACTTTGATGGTGGACAGGTCTTGGACATACAAACTGCTATCCAAGGAAAGAGCTTGGGTAAGGAGATAAGGGCAGAGCATAGGCTGGAGGATCCCTTGGGTTTTAGAATGAACAAATGGTCTGAAAGCCTGTAGAAAGGAAATAAGGGGTGAAAGCAGCTCAAGCTTTAAGGTCTCTTCCAGTATTGGCAAATGAGGATTCAATAGTTTTTCTCATTTCCCACTGTTCTCAGGAGTCGCCCTGCTCCATTGAAAGAATGTTAGTTAATTCATGAAGTGTTGGCTAAGGAAAAGGAAAACCACATCTGTACACAGAGCTTTTCTAGGTCTTTGCTATTCAGTGCTTGAATGGTGGCAATGATAGAAAAGACCCAAATGAATATATCTTCCATAAAACCATGAAGATTTCACTTCCACAAATTTTCTTTCATCCCTTTAAAAAATACCATTAACTGTTTTCTTTTTAGTGTCAAAAGTCTTGGTCAAGTTGGAGCATAAAAATAATAGTTGTGCATCTTTCTAAACAATGCTTGCAAAAACCACAGCTATCTCATCAGCCCTTCCTGTTCGAGCATTCTCTGTTTTTAAAAGGAGTATTTTTTCATAACTTTCTATTCTTGTTTTCATATTTTATTACTTCTTTGTCTATTATCTCAGAACACTTCACTGAGTGGTTTAAAAAATTTATCTGCTGCTGTATCCAACTTCAACAATCTCAAACTGGTAAGAATTTTGATTGGAGAAAGTTCTTATAATTTACTTAAGAACAGGGTTATAGATGGTCATCTTTTGAACTCGAATTGTCTAGAGAAAGTGCTTTCTGACACAGATGTAAAGACTGAGAAACTACTAGCAAAATATAGAGTCCAGATCTCTATTTTAGCAAGCCAAATAAACAAAGTTGAGGATGGGGCATTTTTTAAAGAATCTATTTTACTTTTCAGTACTACTCTTACTAGTGTTGATATGTGCTCTTCTATCAACCAGCATTCAGTTAACAGGATGAAACTGAACTTGATTCATTTGATGTTTTCAGAGATAGACTCTAACTTTGTAGTACTTTCTTATCTTTTGAATACCACACTGGTGAGGTAAAGAATGTTGTAGTTTGTGGGTGAGCTCAAGAGGGCCAATTAAAACATGACTAGTCGTCTACCATGTTGAAATACCTGCCAGAACTTGCTGTGTTCTTGTCCTTGGATAATGGCGTTTTTTTTTTTTTCTTCTTCTTCTTAGCAGACATCTAATTGAGGAGAGTTCCTGTTTGGTACTCAAGGAAAGATGAAAATGAAAGCACTAGTTTGTTAATTTTGACCAAAGTATTTAAAATTTTCCAGTTGAGTATAATGTGATATTAATTTTAAGCCCTACTTTAAAAAAATACATATTGTGAAAGAAGACTCATGTGTTCTATAGTAGCCAAACTATGTGTAGAATGCAAGGAGTGTTGTTAGTTACTTTAGTCATACAAAACTAGGTGTAGTATTTTTAGGCATGTAATTGCACCTTGTAACTTATGGATGCTTTGGGGGTATAATTTAGTTTCTGTTGTGAGAAGTACTTGTTGATAATTCCTTCATAGCTTAAACGCTTGGAGAGGGAAGGGCTTGAAATTTAGATATTTAGCTCAGGTGTTGGGGGGCTGAGAGGAATCCCTCTGATGGGTTTGGGAGCAGAGGAAAAGGCCCACTCCCTGAAGCCAAATTGGGCCCAAGTAGAAAAAGGGAGGTGCCAAGGCAAGCCTGTGTAATTTAGTCTTTCCAAATTTACCAAATATCACTCCACCATCCCTGGGTCATCGTGATAAGGGAAGTGGTGAAGAAAGGCAAAGTATGTTTTTCGACACTCCCCCCCCTTGGGAACTTGAGGAATGGGGAAGTAATCATTCTCTTCTGATAGCAGATAGACCACAACCTGCCTTTTCCTCTGACTAGAAAGGCGGCAAGTATTAGATTGAAGCATATGATATTGCCATTTTTGTCAGTCCAAGATGGTTGAATAATTCCTGATTACAGCAATTATAATTTAATTAAGAACAGGGTTCTTCCATCACCTTATGAAAGTATTGTTTGCCAGTTCAGGGTTGGCCTGGTTTTGAGGTACAAGAAGTGCAAGACAAAAAATAAAAAGACCGAGGGGAACAATTACTTAATGAAGACAACTAGAATTGAGAGGAGACAATATGGAAAAAAGGAATTGAAAACCTACAGAGAAGCTGTGGCAAATTGTATTTTCTTAAAAAAAAATACTTGCAAAGTTATTTCTGGACTTAGATGTTCCTCCAAAACATTGCCACCTTCCATCAAGAGGTGGAATCTTTGTCTCATTTTGAATTTAGGTGGGGCTTTTGCTGTTTTGAGAAAATAAGTGTGGCCATCACTTCCAAGACCAGGCCATAAAGAGTAATGCATCTTGTTCTTGTCTGTGATCTACAACTGGCTCTTAAGATGCTTGCCCTTGCAACCCAGACGTAATGCTGTGAGGAAGTTCAGGCCACATGGAAAGGTCACATGTAGGTGTTCCAACAGCCAGCCTCCAGTCCAAACATGTGAGAGAGCTTTCCATTGATTGTAGCCCCTAGCCTTCAACTCACTCCAGCTGACACCAAGTGAAGCAGAGACACGCTGTTCCTATTAAGTCCTGCCCAAATTTCAGATGTGAGCAAAATTTTTCATTTTTGTAAGCAACTAAGTGGCTTGTTACACAATAATAGGTAATTAAAAGAGACATCTCCTCACATTTCAGGAACTTGAAAACAGTTGAAAGTAGAATGTAATGTGTGGGACAGAGTCTACTTCATCACAGTTACCCGAGTAACAAACAATTTATAATAAACCTGAAACCTTTGGAAACATTCATGTGATGGCTGGTGTAGTGAGTAGAAGGATTAAAAGTGATGGATGATTAGAGAGATGGTACAAGTAACATATTACTGTTCTATTGAAACTCAGCACCTAGGCAGAATAATGGTCCTCCAAAGATATCTGTGTCCTAATCCTTTGAACCTGTGAATATATCACCTTACATGTTGAGGAGTAATTAAGGTTGTAGCTGGAATTAAGGTTGCTAATCTCCTAACCTTCAGATGGAGAAATTATCCAGAGTATTTGGATGGGCCCAATGTAATCACAAGGGTCTTTAAAAATGGAAGTAGGAGGCAGAAGAGTTACAGTCAGAATTATGCAGCATGAAAAAGACTCAATTTGCCTTTGCTGGCTTTGAAGATAAAGATGAGGATGGCCATGAACCCAAAACATAGGCAGCCACTAGAAGCTGGAAAAGGAAAAAAAAAAAAAATCTCCCCACACCCTCTAAAAGACATATGGCTTTGCCAACACCTTGATTTTACACCAGTGAGACATATTTTAGGCTTCTGACTTCCAGAACTGTAATGTAATAATTTCACATTGTTTTAAACCATCAAGTTTGTGGGAAATTGTTAAAGAAGCAATAGGAAACTGAAATATCTGGCCTCTCGCATGTAGCCAGAAAACAAAAAGTTGTATACTCTTGGTATTTAATCCATTCATTGCCTTTGGGCTGGCTAAAATATAGAATTTCAAGCACAAAAACTTGTTGAAAATAGTATTAAAAGGTTCTTTTCATCTCTTATGAAACAGACCTATTTTTCTTTTAAGCTCTCATCTTGGTGACAGTAGTCCTGCATAAATAGACACTATTTATCGTGCTGCCATTGTATTACTTGAAGGGCTTGTTTCAAATACAGCAGCATTATTTTTATGTCTTTTGTCATCAAGAACTTAGACCCACTCTTTCTTTATTTTCACTTTTAATTTTTCTTTCCCTTCCAAAAATATGTGTGGTCTTTATGCATAGCATTTATTTCTGCAGCCCCATCTCATTTTCTTTTTTATTGAGATATAATTACATGAAATGTACAGATTTTAAGTACATAATTTGTTAAGATTTCACAAATGCATACACAAATGTAATAGACACCTCAGTAAAGGAGCATTACCATCACCCTAAAGTTCCTCACATTCCTTTCTCATCATCCTCCTTTCCCCTACAACTCAAGCAACCACTCTTCTGATTTCTATCCCCACATATTAGTTTTGCCTGTTCTTGAATCTCATATAAATTGAATCATACAGTATG
Source organism: Carollia perspicillata (assembly GCA_004027735.1). Lineage (NCBI taxonomy): Eukaryota > Metazoa > Chordata > Mammalia > Chiroptera > Phyllostomidae > Carollia > Carollia perspicillata. The sequence goes on from PVKM010008531.1 coordinate 20,955, forward strand.
TACTCTTTTGGGTCTGCTTCTTTCACTCAACATATTTCTGAGATTCACTCATGCTTTTGCATAAGCCAGTAGTTCATCCTTTTTTTATTGCTGAGTAGTATTCCATTTTATAAATTGCCAAAATTTGTTTTTTTATTTTCCTGCTGATGGACATTAAGCCAGTTGTTTATATTTTATAATTAATTTCTTTTAGCTATTATAGCTAAAGTTATAAATACCATTCCAGTTCAAGCCTTTTTGATAGATAAATAGAACTGGAATTGCTAGTTTATTAGACAAGTATATATTTAACTTTGTAAGAAAATGCCAAAGAGTTTTCCACAGTGATTATATCATGAGAGGTCCAGTTGTGCAGCCCTTTTTGATTAGTGATACCTTCACTACTGTACCTAGTTCTCCCAGCTCTCATTGAATGGTGATGAGTTAGTGCTGGAATGCTGCATAAAAGCATTTTCAAAGAAAGGAAGAATATTAGATGCTGTCTTGGTGAACATATGGGCTATAGTGAGGTGGTTATAGTGAGATGAGGTAGAAGGGAAGGTGGCACTCAGTAATGAAAGAAAGCCTGAATTTAGAGTCAATGAATCTGGATTTAGCCTCAGTTATGCCAGTTTGTTCTGTGTTTCCTGGGGGAGTTAATTCGGTTCTTGGATTCTTAGTTTTCTCTTTTGCAAAATGAAAATATTACCTCACAGGCTTAATAGTAATAGCAATACACTACCACTAGGTACACATTTATTATGTGTGCTGCTTTCAAAGGAAGAAGGAAATCATTGTTACTATGACTGGTGCAAAAGTCATTCATTATCTCATTTTTCCTCACATGGACCTTATGAAGCAGGTATTAATATTATTCTCATTTTAAAGATGAGTAAATTATGTCAAAAGACTGTTTGTTGTTACTCAATCTGTTCTTCCCATATACCTTCAATGTTTAGCTGAGAATGTGGTTACCCCAAATAAAAGCTACACTTCTCAGGTTCTCTTGCAGGTAAGGACAACAGTTTTAACCAATGGGCTGATGGCAGAAGTGTCGTATATGACTTCTAGGAGGTATCTTTAAAGGATGAAAAAGTAACTTTGTTCCTTTTGCCTTCTTGTTCAATGGAATGACATTGGATGGCTGGAGCTTCAGCAGCTATATTGGATAATGAGGCGGCAGCAATGTGTTGAGAACAGCAGAGCAACAAGAGAAAGAGAATCTGGGTTTCTGATTGCCACAGATGCCTTATCTCTGGATTTTGTTTTCAAAAGCCATAAATAAACTGCTGTCTTGTTTAAGCCACTATTGCCATTTTTGTTTCTCTTCGCCAAACATAATCCTAATACTAAAATAAGGATTTAAAGAAGTTGTTATAAGGAAAACTGAGTCTTCAAGATTCTACAAAGATTAAACGATAACATGTAAAATCTTGGAGTGTTTGTAGTTGTTAAGTAGATATGAGGGCCAGGGAAAGAAGGAAAATTAAACCCCTGAGGAAGGAGCTTTTTTTTTCATCTGATTTGTTATATTAGGCTTTATAAGGCAATACAACCAATTGCTGAATTGACTAAGTATTTAATCTGTAAATTTTCCAGATCTTTTTTTCTTTTCTTTCATTTACTTCTCTGCTTATTAGTATATACACTGATGAGAATTCACACTGAAAGCTCTAGATTCTTCTTAAAAACTCTCATAAAGACCTATGAAAAACATAAATTTAACCTCAATGAAATCATTCCTTAATTGGGGCTGACAGAGGGTGGGAAGGCAGCTAAAGGAACTGGACTAGTTCCCACACCTCACCCTTTTCCAGGATGTTGTTGGGAGGCAGAAAAAACAGGAAGTGGGTATGAGGAGGGGATTCGATGGAAGAGAATCTCCAAAACAATTTGCACCTGCTTAACACAATCTCAGAAGGAACAAAGTTATAAAACAAAGACCCAATCCCTTTCCCCCTTCTTTCCTTCTTTCTCTTCTTCCAGCTGTGTCAAGGTGCACTGAAATCAAATGCAAGAGCTCATATGTGGTTCCAGGACTTTCCAGTTTAGCAGGGATGACCAAGTGTAGACAAACAATTCAGTCTCACCATGAAGGAAATAATGGAATTATACAGGGCACCAGGAACATGTAAGAGGAAGCTTGAATGGAAGTGATACTTTATTCAATAAATATCTATTGGGCATCTACTATGTGCCAGACATTGGTCTCTGCTGGTAATGATAGTGAATATTACACTGTTCCTTCCCTTAAACACTGATGGTCCAGTGGAGGATACAGGCAAGTAAACAAAACTTATTAACTGCTATGATAGGTGGGTGCAGTGTGCTATGGGAGCTCAGAGGAAAGGTCCTAAACCAGGTCTGGGGATTGAGGAATAGCCCCTTGGGCAAAGTGACGTCTGTGTTGAGATCTGATAGAGCGTGTGTATTAATTGGGTAAAAATTGGTCTGGGATGAATTCTCTAGGGCTATGTCTGAGAGCCTAGAAGCAAGGATGGGTAGAAGATGAGCAACAAAGGTGAGACATAAGCAGAGCAGTGTTATGAAGCAACTTTTAGTAACATACTAAGGATTTATCTACTTCCTGGTATGATGCACTGCAGATACATCACTTCTGTGACTATATGTACATATATATGTGTATGTATGTAATATATGTAATATATACATGGTACCATGAAGAAACATTATTCAGATCCAAATTGAGGGACATTCTAGAAATGACTGGCCTATACTCTTTATAAATGTCAAGGTCATGAAAGGCAAGGACTAAGGAATTGTTTCAGAATAAAAAGACTAAGGAGACAGAAAAACTGAATGACATATGTGATCCCAGATTAGCTCTCCCACCAGTAATGTCAACAGTATCTCTCTCTATATATATCTATTTCTCTATATCTTTTTTGATATAAAGAATATAATTTGTTCAGTTGGAAAAATCTGAATAAAGTCTATATATTAAGTAATTGTAGCAATGTTAATTTTGTGATTATGAAAATTGTTTTACAGTTAGGTAAGTTATTGTTCTCATTCCTAGGAAATATACACTGAAGTATTTAGAAGAAAAGGAGTATTGTGTCTGCAATTAATCATAAAATGATTCAGGAAAAATCATATAGATAGATAGATAGGTAGGTAGATAGATAGATGGATAGATATAGATGGATAGTAGAGAGAAAGAGAGATAGTAAAATGGGATATCAAGGTGAGGGGTATATGGAAAGCCTTTTATACTACTCTTGTAATTTTTCCATAAGTCAGAAATTATTTAAACCAAAAAAATTAATTCATGCTTAACACTTTGGACTTTGTCTGAGGACTAGAGGAAATGGAGGACTTTGTGCTTTCCAATGATGTCTCATTCTGCAGTGTAATGAATGATTAAATCTGGTGTGGACTCATTGCCAGAAGCTCTTATAATAATCCATGTGAGTGATGATGGTGGCCTCAAATAAAGTATATCAATGGAGCAGAGAAGTAGATAGAGAAATGAGATACCTAAAAAGTAGAAACCAGAGGACATGATGGGATGTTATAGAGGTTATGGAGAGGGACAAGTCAGAGGTGACCTTTGGGATTCTTGCTCAAGTGATTGAGCAGATGTGCATTGAATTTGTGAAATAAGCACCAGAGGCAAAGGAACAAATTTTAGGGGGAAGGACAATTTTGGTTTTAGACCTTACCAGCAAACCAGCTCTAGCTACAGCTTTCCCCATTTAAGTTGATGGTAATTCCTTCCAGTTGCTCAGGCCAAAAACTTTGGAAATGCTCTTAACTCTTCGCATTTTCTCACATCTGACATCCAGTTTATCAGGAAGCCTGGCTGGCTGTGTCTTCACATAATACCAAATATCTGACCACTTCTCTCCACCTCCACAGACACTGTGCTGGTTCAAGCCACCATCTGAATTATTTTACAGCTTTTTATCAGGTCTTCTTCACTTACATTCCCTCTCTATGGTATCCAGTTGGATATCATTGAAACAGAGCTTATGCCACCCCTCTGTTCCAAACTCTCCAATGACTCCTACTATCTCTTGGTGTGGAAATCAACATCCTTCCAAAGGCCTGTAAGACTCTATATGGAATGGCTTCTAGTACTGCTCTGAACACATCTCACACTCTTTGCTTTGTTCACTCTGTTTCAGCCACACCAACTTCTTCAATTCTTCTTAAACTTCAAGACATACTCCAGCCTTGGAGACCCTTGCTCTTGTTGTCCTGTCTTCTGGGATGTGCTTTTTCCATATATCAGCATAACAGAAAGCCCTGAATGACAAGGAATTAAACAAGTTAGAACTATTTCTCTCTCTTCTATAGAGGAAATAATGAAGGTAAGTTGTCCAGGATGCTACTGTGACCCCATAGTGTGCCATTAAGCCCTAGGCTCAGACATTTTTTTCTGCCATAGCTTCAGTATCATTCCTCAAGGCTACTTCATGGCACAAGGTACATGCTGGAGTCCAGATATCATGCTCATATCTTACACTGCCACAAGAAGGGTTGGCAGAAAGAAACTCTCAATTGAGTCAGTTCCATTATAAACAGCAATCCTAGTCCTTCCACAAATAATTCTTTGTACAGTTCTTTGGTTACATTTTACTCACAAATTAAATTTCAAAACCTTCTGAAGGACTTTGGACTTTACATTTAAAGACCATATCTAGTTGCTAGGGAGGCTGGAAAATGCAGTTGTTTATTTCAGGTGGCAACATGCCCAGCTAAAAATTAGAGTTCTGTTACTAAGGAGAAAAAGGGGAATGGATACTAGTGAAGGTAGCTAGTAGGCTTTGCCACAGATATCTTGTGTCTAATGTTGATGACTTCACCATTACCCTATCCTCTGCTAGCACAACCAGTGAGTCTGGTGCCACATTACCCATCTTCCTTACAGGAGGTGGAGAGTGGGGAGCCAGGATTTGAAGCCACAGCGGTGAGGTAGTAGGAAGAAAGGACAGGCTAAGAGAGAGGGTGTGGAAGCCCTGAACATGTAGGAAAAAGAAGGGGAAATCAGATCTCTGGTGTTTGATGTATCTATGGCTAAAGTGAGGTATCAGTCTTATGTTGATTTTTATCCTGTTTCTTTTTATTCTGTAATAATTTGCACTCAGGGTGGTCTGTATGTGATTCGGCATGACATCTAGGTGTTCTGTTGGGCCTGGGTGTGAAATATGCCCATGTTCAGAGTTTCTCATATTTCCCATTTCTTTTTTTATTTTCATTTCAGCATAGGATATTGGTAAGGTTTTTAGACACATGTGATATTATCAAGTACAACTTGAGCAAAGAGATGCAAGTATGAGTGAAACTTTGCTACAGTGACAGACAGAACTTAAAATTACAATAACATATTTTCTGAGGTGTAGGCTTTTTTCTGAAAGGAATGTGTGTATAAATTTATCTGTTTTAATAAACTAGCAGAATTGGGGGATTGCTAAAGTTAAAAAATAATTAAACATCAGAAGACCATTTTCTAGAATTTGACACATAAGTGCCCTTTAAAGACAAGGTAGGCAGAATATATATATATTCCATAGAAAAAAGTCTTTAGGGATACCCAATATTCTCCAGGTACTGGTTACCTCTGCATAAGTTACACTAAGAATTTTATTTTCTTTTTAAAATGATTGGCTTGTATAATTTTTTGTTGTACATAAACCTCACCCTCATGCCAAAGGCAAGACAAATAGGCACAGGGTGATACATATTAGTCACTGAGGACATGGTTAACATGTGATATTCCTATGTGACACAAGTCACACAACCTATGGCACTGCAGTGGTGGCACAGCACAACTCAAGAGTTACCAAGAAACTCTGTTTTAACTTCACACGAATGAAAGTTCCTTTGGAGAATTATGGTGTGGTTAGGTAGTTTCCCATTCTGTTGTAGGGTAATATCTAAGCAGGAAGCCCCTGTGTTTGGTATTTTCAGAAACCCAAGGCACAGTAACCAGATTATAGCCAGCACAAGTGATTTGTTCTAAAATTTCCAACTCATATCAACATTTACCATGTAGTATGGTGCTAAGTGGGTAGTAGGAATATCAAGAGGATCACTTTATAACATATACAATTATCTAACCATTATGCTGTGCAGCTGAAACTTATACAAAATATTAAATGTAAACTGTAATTGAAAAATAAAAGAAAAAAGAAGAATATTTACCATGTAAATATCTACTTGGGGAAAGATTGGAGAAAGGGTAGGGATCTTTTAGGTGTAGGAAACTGGGAAATGGAGATTGTTCCAAACTTTGAATCAACAGTGATATGGATATTTGACAAAATATTTAAATGTGTGTTGCATATACAGCAAAAGGGAAGGTAGAGAATGGGGCCTTGAATACTGAACAGTGGGGGAATAGAGCCAAAGAAGATGAGCTAGTCTGACCAACATGGAAGGCAGCTCTGATGATGGCAAGAAGACCAAGAGGAGCTGAGCAGGATAAGCCTCCTGTCAAGGAGAGGGTGAGAGTTCACTTGCAAGGTTGGAGCCAAGGTCTATGAGAAGAAAGGACAGGAGGAGTCAATCTCAGACTTTCCTCTGAAAATACCTCTTGGAAAGATAGAAATAAATACCATAATATCTGTGTTTTGTAATATCAAATGCATTCCCACTGCAACAAGCTAGTTTCTTCCCCAAAGATGTGTTTTGTAAATCTATAGAAACAACTTAATTCTCAAATATAACGCCTGTTAGAAATTCTAGCCTTTTCTATAAAACTCAATTTCTTACTAATGACTCTTCCCTCGTGGAAACACTTTATTGTCTAAAGTTAGCATTGCATCATAAATATCATTGTTAAGATATAAAAGTGGGTAGGTTTTACTTCTTGACTCAGGTGATAATGTTACCTTTATATCAATGTCTGGGCAATTTATTTATTTTGGTTATTTTAACAATATAATTATCAATACTCATTATGAGCATCATGGTGTTCAAAGTATGATTCATTCATATATGCTTGCAGCTATTATATTTGGATCTTGTTGAACTTGAAAGGACAATGTATTTTGTTTTCAAATTATGTGAATTGAAATGCAGAAAATAACCGCTGCGATATTTGAATCTGATATTTTAATTACCTAGTCAAGGAAGTCAAGGTTCCATTTTCATGGCAAATACAATTTGCTGGTGACCTTATTGTTCATTTGTATTTGTCCTAAGGTGAATTAGGGGTCTTACAGAAGTCTTTATATCAAGAGAATTCTGAGGCTCAAACTATTAGGCTAGCATCAGAAACGTAATTTTGGAGTAGGTTTTTGCCCAGTTGAAAAGCAGATGATTTTATGACCTGAAAACAGTCACTTGACTAAGGGTAACTCATTGAGGGACATTGCATGGGAAGAGATGTCAAGTGCTGAAAACCCAGATACAAAAGGAGTAATATGATACATGAAAAAGTTACCAAAATGCTAAGCCTGACTACATAAAAAGGAAACACCCAAGAGATGACTGTAATTATTCCTTAAAAACAGCAGTGATGTGCTGTACTAGAAGCTTGCTCTGACAACAGTTGAACTCCTCTCAGCTTCCCGTCATGGTTTCAGATTAAGGTGGCATATATCCCCTACAAAGTTAACACCATTTGTATATATTTTCTTCCTAAAACAATCTATTTCCATTTACATAACACAAATTGCCTTTAAGAAGTCTCTCATGGCCCTGGCAGGTCTAGCCCAGTGGATGAGCTTGGGCTGTGAACCAAAGGGTCGCTGGTCTGATTCCCAGTCAGGGCACATGCCTGGGTTTCAGGCCAGGTCCCCAGGAGGGGGTGCATGAGAGGCAACCACACATTGATGTTTCTCTCCCTCTCTTTCTCCCTCCCTTCCCCTCTCTCTAAAAATAAATAAATTTAAAAGTGAAGTCTCCTGTGAAAATTAACTTGCATATGATACTTAATCACTTAGTAAACCTCCAAGTGTCAAACAAGTGCTTAGTCTTATACCAGGAAGATATAAATTGACCTGAAAATAAAGTTGTAAAAGTCAATGGTAAGTTTTCATCAGATTGTAATTTAAAAAATTAATGAACACATTTTAGTATTATAATTCTTGTAAGGTAAGTGTAACTCTATATAAGAAAATAATTTAACAAATGTTTCTAATCTAATGCCCCCCACCCCCAAAGGATTACTGTGAAGTGAATGAAAACATTCTTATGAAAAGGTTACTTATACATTGCCCCAGCTGGTGTAGCTCAGTGGATTGAGTGCAGGCCTGCGAACCAAAAGATCACGATTCGATTCCCAGTCAGGGCACATGCCTGGGTTGCAGGCCAGTTCCCAACAGGGGACACATGCAGAGGCAACCATACATTGATATTTCTCTCCCTCTCTCCTTCCCTTCCCTCTAAAGAAAAATAAAATAAAATAATATTTAAAAAAAGAAAAGGTTACTTATACAAATGTATGTAGTCTATTATTTATCTATGTATCGAAACCAGACAATGGAATTGATAAAAGGTTAGAGCTGAAATGAACCATAGAGATCATCTAGTATATTTTCCATTAACTAGTCTGCAACAAAAGCAAAACTAGAATTTAGGTCCTTTGACTTCTGGTCTTTGTTCCTTTTATTACACTGAATTCTTTATTGTCTTTATCTAAATTACTTATTCTTTGAGAAAATTAGTAATTTTACCAATGCTGTTTATAAATTTTATTTTGGGATATGAATTTACAAAATTGAGGTATGTCACTACCTTCTATGGGAAAGATTATTTCATAATATATATTATAAATAATTTTTAAACCTAAGAATTAGCTTTCTCTACCTCAAACATGGGTTAGGAATGCTGATTAGCAAAATAAGTCTACTTTAATCTTGAAAATATTTTATTTTTCTTTAATATATTCTGTAAACTTTTTCTTCTTAGATAGTCACATTGAGCTGCTATATAAATCAAAGTTTAAACTCCCAAACTCACTGTAGGAAAACAAACATTCAAAGTTTTGGTTGTACAACTTTAAGGAAAATCCAAAGTCCCTGCTTTGTCGTTGTCTCATTCAGATCATAATAAATATTTCATTCCCAATCTAATGGATTTGGCTTGGAGGTACCTTACATAGCCATATTGTGATGTTAGGGTTTGGTTTGTTTTAAAAATTTATAGCAGTTCCAAGCAGAAGTTAGATCTGTTCTCACAACTGCCAATACCTCAGGCCATTTTCTATAAACATCTTCTAAAAAAAAATCAAACACACATTACTCAAAGAACCAGAGACACAGCTGTTTCTGGTTCTGATCCTAAGAGACATCAACTTTTGCTTGGCAAAGTGCAAGTGAGCAGGGAATTGATGAAGTCTGATCACCTATTCCAAAGAATTCTGCCTGGGGATGGAAAGAAAGGAAGAGGATGTCTCTGACATCACTTTCCTGTTTAATTCAAAACTTATTTCTTAGCTGAGATGAGAAAGCAGGAGAAGTGAAAGAATTCATATAGTTCAAAATGAGATAAAGAACCATTTATTTTGTCTTTCTTATTTAAAAAATATAAGCCCTTTGAGTTAAATGTATATTTACTATATGACCTAGCAATTCCATTCCTAGGTATTCATGCAAGAGAACTAAAAACACATGTCCATGCAAAGATTTCTGCAATTTTTTCTTTTACTTCTAATGTCCCCAAATTGAAAACAACCCAAATGCCCACTAGTAAAATACCATATAGTCATACAAAGGAATACTATTCACTAAAATATAACAAACCATTGATATAGAAAACAACATAGATGAACCTTGACATTATGCTGAGTAAAGGAAGCTAGAGACAAAAGAATAAATAAAATATTATCCTATCTATATGAAGTTCAAGAACAAGCAAAACTACTCTATGGTAGAAAAACATTAGGATAGTTGTTTCAAGGGATGGATAGTGTGGGACTGACAACAAAGAAACAAAAGACATTTGAATGCTGCTGTGACTTGATCAGGAGTGGTTTTTACAAAAATGTATATCATGGCTTCTCAATCTTGTTCCTACTGAGATTGGGCTGGGTAATTCTTTTTTGAGGAAGGCTGTCTTATGTGTTATAGGATATTAGCAATGTCCCTGGCCCTCAGCCTCTAGATGCCAGTAACATCTCCCCTTATCTCAGATATGACAACCAAAAGTGTCTCCAGACATTGTCATATGTCTCCCAGGTGACAAAATCTCCTCTGGTTGAGAACCATTCTTGTGGTTCATCAATTCTCATCAAACTGTACACTTGAAATAGGGGCACTCATGTTATAATAAATAAATAATACCTCAATAAAGTAAATACAAATAATCCCTTTAGGGAATAAAGAGTAACTTTATAGTGGAGAAACCTGACAAAGACTACCTCAGGTAGGTGATCATGGTCAACATCAACAGTAATAAGTTACATTGATAGTATGTACCCTAGATATATTGAGAATTACACATTATCTCTGTGGTCTTCCTTCCAAAAACACATGACCCCAGTGTAATCATGAGAAAAATATCATACAAATTCCAACGGAGGAACAATATATAAAACATCTGACCAGTATCTCTCAAAGCTGTCAAAAATCAGAGAAGTCTGAGAAACTGTCACAGCCTATAGTAGCCTAAGGGAAAATGATAAGGAATGTAATGTGAGATCATGGATAGGATCCTGCAATAGAAAAAAGAAAGTAGGTACAAACTAAGGAAATCAGAGTAAAGTATGGACTTTAGTTAATAATAATGTATGAATATTGATTCATTAATTGTGGCAAGTATACCACACAACTATCAAATGTAAGATGTTAATAACAGGGGAAACTATGTGTGGGGTATATGGAACTCTTTGTAACCACTGATGTATTTTTTCTATAAACTTCAGTTCTTTCTAAAACAAATTATTTATTTATATTTTCCTTTTAAAACTTTATTTAATAAAGCATTTATTTAAAAGTAATTTAGTATTGACACAAATTATAGAGCATTCAGAAATCTACTTAATTTTTTTTGTTTTTGTTGGTTTTTAATACTGCTAACTACAAACATGCCAAAGGCAATTTATTAAGTCATTGCCATCTACCCCTAGACCTTTGATCTCATAAATGACCTTAAAGTCTGCTTGGGACATGTTGGGGCCAAATAAGATTTAATTAAATTCAATAAAAATTTTTGAGCACTTACTATATGCCACACATTGAACTAGTTATTGGGGATGTGAAGATAGATGAGATCTGGTTCCTGCTCTCTAGGAGCTCAAAGTCTTGAAGGAGGGCACCATCTGGTGTAATGGTGGAGTTATTTATTATAGGGACATCAAAGTGGAAAACATCATTTTATAATGGGAGAGCCTTTTTCTCTCCCACAAAACAGATTGTAGTGATTCTGGCTTAGGGAGGGCCCAAGCCTGTATGAAGGTGGTAAAGGGCCATATTGAAGAAGAGAGTAATACCAGTCAATGGGAGTTAGAAATATTTCTTCAGCATGCTTCAACATCCTCATTACTCTTTCAGTATTGGCCTGTGGGGACAGTGGGAAAGTTTTGTGAGCCATGATACTTGCATTCTGTATTAATAACAGCAGAGCAATTGGATTCTGCCAGATAGGTTTTTCTGCCTGATTGTGGGTTGACCTCTAAGTCTTCCTTATGTCTGTGCTTATGCCAAAGTCTCCACATCTGGGTATATCTGGGAAAGGCTCGTGCCAGATGTTAGATAAGTTATTGAAGCTTCCTGAATCTCCATTTTCTTATCTGCAAAGAAAAGAAAACCCCAAACCTCATGGGTTAGAGCAAATGAAAATTCATTATAAATGGTTAGGTACTTCCCAGATGTTGTTGGTTTTTACTATCCAGATATCCATTTTGACCTGGAACTTACATGGGAACTTTTATCTTGGACTTCTTTGCAGTTTTAGAAAATTACCTCACATGAAGGAGATGGCGTAGCATGTTAATTAAGAACACAGACTTTGGAGTCAGTGAGACCCTGGGTTTAAACCTCAGCTTGGAAACTTATCAGCTGCATGGATAGAGATGTGCATTAATTGGAGGTTCCTGTGAGGATTAGATGGAATAATGCACAGTTAAGTGCCAACTATAGGGATTGGTGTACAGCAAGCACCTGATATGACAATTGTTATTTTTATCCCATTCCTTCATCTATGTTCCACTAGAATGTAAACTCAGTGAAGACAAGAATTTTTTTTATTTCATTCACTGATGTGTCCCAAGTACCTAGAACAGTGGCTACCAAATAGGAAATGTTTATTAAATGCTTGTTTAAAAAAATGAATGAATCTGTGGGCTTCATTCCAGGCTCTGTCTGCCACACACAGTATGAAAGACACTCTGGTAAGGACAGACAACTTGGTGGCTGAAGAATATCTGCGCAATTTTCTAATATCCCAATAGTTTCTTTGCTTCAGGCAGGCAGATAATCCATTCAAAATCCCCGGCTGTGGTGGGCTGAAGGTGGTCACCATTTTTTTGTTACTCCTTCCATGGAGAGATAGGGTCCATGTTCCTGCCCCTTGAACCTACGGAGGCTCTGTTAGTGCTTTGACCAATAGAATATAGGATAAATGAGGTTGTATTGGTTTTCATGCACAGACCTTCAGAGGTAGCCTCTGTTCCATGTCTCTTGAAAGCCAGCTACCATTTGAGAAATGGGATTACTCTGAGATCATCATGCTGTGACAAGCTTAAGCTACATGGAAAGACATTGAGGAATGATACAGCATGTGAAAACAATAGATAACTGGAACATCAGCTATGGAGAAAGTTTCTATCTATGAAAACCATGAAACTTAGAATCAGACAATTCAGTTAATTTCATCTTCCCCTCCCTTTGTTCCCAGAAAAGAAATTGATGACCTGCCCACTTTCAGTAGAGAAGAGAAAGGGACACTTGCCTCATCAATAAACCCAACAAATCTCTCTTGGGATGACATTATGAAACAGGTGGTCCCACAAAGTTACCATATGGAACTCCAATGATTTTCATCTGCTGATGTTCACATTCTTCTGTTGTCTTTTCCCAAATGAATAGGGCTTACCTGAGTAAACTACTAAGATAATATGAGAGTGAGAGAGTGTGATTCCTGAGGCTAGGTCATAAATGATGTTGCATCTTCCATCTTGCTTCTTTTAGATCACTTGCTCTGGGAGAAATAAGCTGTCACATGTGAAGACACTGAAGAAGTCCTATGGAGAAGTCCATGTGGTGAGAAACTGAGGATTTCTATCAACAACCAGCCTTAATATGCAAGCTATGTAAGTGAGCCATATTGGCAGTGGATCCTCCAGCCTCATTCAAGCCTTCAGATAAGTGCAACTCTGGTTGCTGACATCTTGACAGCAACTTCATAAAAGACAATGACTCAAAATAACATAGCCAAGATGATTGCAGTTTTCTGACCAATAAAACTTGTAAGATAATAAATGGTACTTTAAAGTTTCGGGGTACTATATTAGATAGCAATAAATAATGTGGCCACTCTCCCCATACATGCTGTATTTATTTTAGTTTCTTTGTTAAGTTTGTTGCTATATTCACTCAGGTTTAGCTTTTATTGGAATTCAGAGCTTTAACACAAAAATTGTTTTATACTTCTATGGTGTTTTAGGAAATTAGGTCCAGCTTTATTGGTGTTCTGTACTTCCTTTAATGGTATATACACTCCATCTTGTAATGTGCCTTTCAAAAGCCATGCTCTTAGAGGTGGTAAATCTCATAAGCCAGTCCAAAGTTCCCTAATGGACCCATGTTTTCAGAACCATATCATATTACTAATATTTTTTATATAACTCTAACTGTGAAAACACAATTTCATATGGGGAAATTTATGCTGAGGCCCAACTAGGTCATGACTTCAGGTCATGTCTCTCCCAAGCACATGCATGTACAGACCTACGAAGAAAAGGCATGATAGAGGACTGAGAAAACTAGAGACTCTTATCTTTAGTAATTAGCAGTAGAAATTAATAATATTGTGACTTGAGCTCCACTTTCCCTGCCTCCTCCCCAAACAGTGTTTTGTCAGTGATACCAGGAACTTCTCACCTAGGTTTTCTTATAAGTTACTCATCTTGATGAGTGGTTCTCTAAGAGTTCACAATTAATTAATTAGAGCAGAGGTAGTTGTCTACACCATAGGGAGGAGGCTGGCTTTTCATGTGGACTTCCTCACTCCCCATCTGTCCATTTAGGTGTGCTTTCAAAAGTTGATGACTGCTTTGGTGTAAAGTGATCAGGGAGTGGTAGAGAGGAGTCCTATTCTACTCCTGCCTCTAGAAAGACAAGAAAGAATAGACTTTGATAAGGCAAGGGATAATTTTATCAAGTCTAAGGCCTTTTTGTTAACTGGAACCAGAGAACCCAAGAATGGGTTTCTGAGCTAGGGGTACATTGTTACCACTCCAGTAGAATTTTAAGAGAAGAATCAGCAATGATCCCATCTGAATGGTTTACATTCCTAGTCCTATAAGTAGGACACCGAATCATACAATCTCAAAAATATCCAAGGTTCCAACCCCTAAGATTTTATGAAGAGTCCACTTGGTATAGTTTCTTCTTTAGATGACATACTACATTCCCATTTGTATGAGAACCTAGGAGCTTTTATAGCTACAGTCTGTATTCTTGTTGTCTTGTGCGGATGTTGTTATAGTAATGCAAGTTGATTTCATTTTTCCACAACTTTTCTCTTTTCATAGGGTTTAATAAAGCAGGTTTATGCACAACTTGAATATCTCATGAATATGTAGAGAAAAAGTAGTTAATTACGTTTGCATCAAAATACATTCAATAATGCTGAGCAGGAGCAGCAATAGAGGTTAAAAGTGACTCCAATTCATGGACTAGGAATGGAATGAGAAGGGAGATAATTTATAGGCAATTGGCAGCTGCAAGGGTAGTGAATTGATAAGGCCACAGTCACAGACCTTTAATTGACGGCTCTACCATCTGTATAGAAACCATGTGTAAATAAAATCGAATAGTTTAGGCACACAGCTCAATGTGACTGTGATTGTGTCACAGAAAAAGAGATGGAAAAAATCAATTTAATCCTCATAGTTTATGTTGCTCAGTCTCCTAGTAGCTGAGAATGATTTCTCTGCTGTGGCTTAATGAATACTTTATTTTTATGACTAAAGAGGAGAAGCTTCTACAACAATGTGATGACAACAGCATCACAAACCTCTACCTAACAATTACCCTGTGCTGGCACATTCCGGTCAAGTCTCTCAAGTAAGCAAGGAAACAACAACTATAAAAATGATCTGTATGCAGTTGTGTAGACTTGCCTTCTGCCATGTGTCCACATTTTTTTAGCTAAGGCTATATTAGAGTTCTGGTTCCAAAGGCATTGTCTTTTTTGTTTCCCCCATGGAGCATGTCCACAGTGATTCAGACTAAGGATTATGATCCATTTAATTGTCCCTGTTGGTAAGGTCACCATGTGAATATATGATAACTGGAAAGGACTGAATGTCTTCACAAATAGCAAATGTGCAACACCTGCTAGTTTGAAGGAATGGCGAGGGGAAGGCATTAGGTCACCTCTTACAAACCATGCTGTAAAGCAGGGTTGTAGGGAAAATCCACCATGATTCATACACATGAATCTGAGTTCATAGATGAAAATCCAGAAATGAAAACAAAGAAACATACAATACTTTGGAGTCCAAGGAAAGCAAGTATGGTGGTGCTCCTATGACCAGATTCCAGAAAAGTAAAGGGTCTTTACTATTGTGTAAGCCCCTGTTTATCTGTGGGACATGAATACCTCTCACAACTTTGTTTTTTCTTAATATTCCTTTTTCTTTCTTCATAAAAGTAATGTATTGATTACAGTAGAAAATTACATGACATACCAAAGTTATAAAGTAAAAAATAACAGTTTTCCATACAATACCCCCTCAGAAATAAGCACTATTAATATTTGGTGCATGTCATGGAAAATTTTTCCAGTATTTGCTTTTGTATGCAAATATGTGTATTACAAAATTAAGGTGAAATGTGTACAATTTTTTATCTTGTTTTCACTCAACATTAAATTTTTACCCTCTTATTAAATTTTAATTTGAATGCTTACTCTTCTATAGTCTAGAGGTGCTATGTGAGTAAGTGCTATGGAGTCAGACAAATCCCAGTTCTGGTCTTGAGTCCCTCAACTTCTAGTTATGTGAATGGGAAAGTAGCCTCAGTTTCACCATTTATAATATGGGGATAATATTAATTACTTCATATGATTCCTATGAGGCTTAAATAAGATAATATCTGCAAAGCCCTGGCATAGTTTCTGTAGACACTAAATGTGAAATATGTGACAGCTAGTGCTGAATCATTCCTTGGTTATTATAAATGGAGTCTGATCCCAATATTTTCATTCTTTATAATATTGCTATATTTACCTACACTGTATATTATTTACTTAGGATAGATTCCTAGCAATGGAATAAAAGGGATAAACATTTTAAAGGATTGATTTAAATGCTTTTCTAGACTGGTTGTATCTATTTGCACCCACACTAATATTGCAGAACACTGGTCATGTGGCTCCATCTTTGACAGCATTATGTATAACCTTTTGTAATTGTTAATGTAATAGACAAATAATAATAATATCTCATTTAAATATGAATTTTGTTGGTTACTTAATGATATTGAATATTGTTCATGTATTTGTTTTCTTTTGTGAATTGTCTGTTCATTAATCAACACATCAGGTCACACTTTTATGTCAGACACTGCTAGATATATCATGGGAACAAATTAATGTCAAAACAGACATAATCCAGACTCTGATAATTCTATTTAATGAAGGTGCTCCTTATGTTTAGGCACTGAGCTAAATGCTTAACTTAATTATAATGTGAAACCCTTTGCATTGCCTGGTTAAGATTAGACTCCTTTGGCTAATCTGAAGTCTCTTTTGGAACTTCCTTGTTTTGGCCACATTATTCAGAGTCAAGGATGCTATGTTTACATATTCTGGACAAGTAAATTGCTATGGTATGAATTTAAACTTCACACACACACATGAAACAGGCATAGGTGGATGAATTCAATTCAAAAGACATAGAGAAGTGATGAATTAATAACATTTGAGAGGCCAGAAGAAGCTGAAGAATATATAAACCATATAAAACAAGTTAAACAGTTTTAGCATGTGTAAAACTGGTGCACTTGATCCAAGTTCAGGTGGTGTTTTTTGAATTCCCATGTTAACAAGCCTGTCCTGCATTAGACAACTTAAGTGGAAACATCTTGTGGTAGGAACCAACCCATCTGCACACACACTGTTCAATTATATTAAAGATTGACTTTGGCTTGACAACTGCACAGTGACATCTTTCTTGTCTGTGTAGGTGAACTAGAACAGCCTAATGGCAGGTAGAGATAAAAAATTTCTCCTAATAATATACAAAGAACTTACACAACTCCACTCCAAGAAGACAAGCAACCCAATTAAAAAATGGGCATAGGACTTGGACAGGCATTTCTCCAAGGAGGACATACAGAGGATTCAGAGACACATGAAAAGATGCTCAATATCGCTAGCCAGCAGAGAAATGCAAATGAAAACCACAATGAGATACCACTTGACACCAGTAAGAATGGCCACCATAAACAAAGCAACAAACAACAAGTGTTGGAGAGGTTGTGGAGAAAAGGGGACCCTAGTTCACTGCTGGTGGCATTGCAGACTGGTACAACCACTATGGAAAACAGTATGGAATTTTCTCAGAAAACTAAAAATGGAACTGCCTTTTGACCCAGCAATTGCACTGCTGGGATTATATCCCAAGAACCCTGAAACACCATTCCAAAAGAACCTATGCACCCCAATGTTCATAGCAGCACAATTTACAATAGCCAAGTGTTGGAAACAACCTAG
>PVKM010008532.1:0-38802 GCA_004027735.1 Carollia perspicillata
GATACAAGTCCTTTTTTTGGATATGTGATTTACAAATACTGCCCCCTAGCACATGACTTGTCTTTTCAGTCTTTAATGACGAATTGTGCAGAGAAGCTTTAATTTCAATGACATCGAATTCATCAAAATTTTTTGGTTATGAGTTATGCATTTGGTATCATATAGAAGAATTTTGGCCTAACTCAAGGTCATGATGAGTTTCTTCTATATTTTCTTCTGAGAGTTTTGTGGTTTCATATTTTACATTTATATTTCAAGTCAAGTTTTGTATATGACATGAGGTATAGGTTAAATTTTGTTTTTTAGCATAGAAATATCTACTTGTTCCAGGACCACATATTATGAAGACTGTCCTTTCCACTGAATTGATTTTTTTCTTTAATACTTCATTCCAATTTCAGGGCGTCCAGAAGGAGACTTGAGATCTGTCAAGGAGTTTGAATCTAGAGGATAAAACGTGTCCCAAAGAAGGGAAAGAGGGATCAACACAGGCTTTAGATTCTCTACTATACTTCCTACAAAAAAGATTTTAGATCTGGACAGCCATTGATGGCTAAAAGCAAGTTATATTATCAAAGATTTAGCCATGTGATCAAAGTAGCACCAGGCTTAAGGCATCAAAAAAAGGGCTGATTCATTCATCCTGAAGGAGTTTCAACCAAATATTTTCCCAAATACTATCTTTTCAAAATGTTCTGGAGTATTTTATTTATGCTCTGAAATCCAGAGAGCTAACAAACTGTTCTCTTTTTAAAAAAATATTTTATTTACTTATTTTTAGAGAGAGGGGAAGGGAAGGAGAATGAGTGGGAGAGAAACAATGTGTGGTTGCCTCTCATGTGCCCCCCACTGGGGACCTGGCCTGCAACCCAGGCATGTGCCCTGACTGGGAATCAAACCAGCAACCCTTTGCTTTACAGGCCCATGCTCAATCCACTGAGCTATACCAGCCAGGGATACAAACTGTTCTTAAAACAGAGCTTTTACAACGCTGTTTGCTGGTGTCCCAGTTCCCAGTTTACTTATATGCTAATTAATCTTACATACTCATTAGAAGAAGAAGCAGGTATTACGAGAAGCTTGGCATAGCTGGGAAAAAAATGAAGTTAACCATTAGAAGAGAATTTTAGATTATGAAATTCATTTTAGTCTATAAATCTAAAATTAAATTGTGTCACATTTATATGTTTATTTCACTCCTTTGTGACATTTTGCCAAGCACCCCAGGAGCTGGAAACTAACTTCTTTTATGTTTGAAAAAAAAAGTTAATTTTCTATCAACAACAATTTGTCTTGAAAACTCAAAGTTTATTTCAAACTAAGTTGATTCTTCTTAATTGTGATCTTTCAGAGGAACTTCTGAACTTGACATTTGACTGGAGGCAGCAGTCAGCAAACAGGGAATAATACCCTTTAGAAATTAGCACCGTGACAGAGACAGCCTGTGGGACACGGCAATCAAGACGGGCGGATGTCACAGTACCAGAGTTTCCTCACGAACCAGTGTTGTAAGAACCTGTTGGGAGTGATCCAGGGGAAACTCTTCCACAGGGATTTGATTCAAGTCTTTTGCTCACTGTAAACAACCAGCTACAATGTCCCTTTTATGTCCTGGGACAGAGACTGGATACCCAGAGCGCCGAGCGCAGGTGCGGTGACCCTTGTCCTCTTCCCCTCTTGCACCTGGGAAAGAATCGAGCCCGAAGAGCAAGCACTTCACTTAGGATTCTTCTGAGATTGGTTTCAGGCACTTTTTATCCACTTATAATTTTAAATGATACGCATCCAGCTAACTTTCTGAGACAATATAAGCCTAGAATGTTCTTTGGCTACGGGATGCCCATTCCCCCCACCCACCCACACACTCCATGAAAGAAGGCCATCCAGTCTCAGGGGAGGGAATGAGGAGGGAGAACCAGAGGGACCCCAGCTCTGAGTCCCTGATGCCAGTGCCTCCTTGGGTGCCCCAGTTCGCCGAGCCAACACATTCCCCCTTTTTCTTGAACTGCTTTGAAATGAGGTTCAGTGTCCTGCAAACAAGAATCCTTACAAATACACTCCCTGAGGCCAGAATGGTGTGCCCACACCAGGAGAAGCTGGCAGTGGCCAGATAATAATAATACAGTAGCTACCACCGTTTATTGAACGTTTCATTTGCACCCAGCTCTATACTGACCATTCAGGCACATTATCTCCTTTAATTCTTACAACACCTTTCAGGTGGATATATTACTATTTCCATGTTTCAAAGGAGGAAATTGTGGCTCAGGGAGGTTCAGTATCTTGCTCAAAATCACACAGCTGGTAAGTGGCAGAGCAGGAATTTGAAATCAAGGGCTCTCTGACTTCAAAGCCTGTGTCCTCTAACCACAGGTGCTGGTGCTCATAGAGGATCATTTTGGCTACCCCAGGAAGCAGGTGAGTTGAGCTCCAGGTAACAGACGTCACTGTGTGTTCATAAAATTTTGCAGCTCATGGGCAAAGTTGGTCTGCTCTCCCTGAGTGCTCGGCTACTCTAACTACTGAGATCGTGTCAGAGTCCGAGAAATAATTGTTATGTGTTGACACATCTGAGAAGGCGGGCCCATCTCTCCCCTGTCCAGCCTGTTGCCAGCTCCAAAATCTCTTTAAGATAGAACAGCCTTCTGGAAGCCGACAGTGGCACCGTTAATGGCAAGGTGCAGCGGTGGGAAATCAAGGAGGGAAATTCCTGAAGCAGGAAACCTGAGCCACGTTTAGAACACAAGGCAGAGGGAGGTCCTTGAGGGGCGTGGGCTTTAAAAAGAAAGCCCGGTGCATTTAATTCAAAAATAAATGAAGCCGTATAAAGATTTGGCATGCCCGACCGGCTTCCTTCTCTCCTTCTTCACAATTTCATCTCACCCAGGACGGTAGCGCTTTCTGCTTAAGCTGCTGTAAATTGGTGTCTCTGGTACTGACAGTCAAAAGCATTTCCATAGATTAAGTAGGTGCTCAAGGAATGTTTGCAGCTCCTGGATCATGTGGACTCAGTAGAAGGATCAGAGTTGTAGGAGACAGAAAACTTGTGGAGGAAGTCAAGGGCAAGAGCTGGAGAGAGGGGCTGTGGGACGTCTTAAGAATGCGTAGAGGCCCTAGCCGGTGTGACTCAGTTGGTTGGGCATTGTCCTGCAGACTGGAAGGTCACGGGTTTGATCCCTGGTCAGGACACATGCCTCGGTTGCCAGTTCAGGCCCCCGGATGGTTCATGAACAAGAGGCAACCGATTGATGTTTCTTTTTCACATCAATATTCATATCAATGTTTCTTTCTCTCTCTTCCTCTTTCCCTCTCCCTCCCTTTCCCTCTCTGTAAAATCAATAAGCATGTGCTCAGGTGAGGATAAAAAAAATAAGAATGCATAGAATAAGAGGCAGAGAACTGGGACCAGAGAAACAGGAACGTCTGGGGCAGGGCCTAAGAGAGGACCTTCTGGGTCAACACGGTTCCTGCACGGGAGGAAATGCACTCCAGGACTCATCCCTGTGCGGGGAGAGGCCTGGGTGCACAGGAGGTGTGGACCACCTGCCCGCTCTTTCCTCCTTCACACATTTCCTGTAAAGGTCTGCAGGACTCCACACCAAGGCTTCCCTGCCTCTCTCGGAGTAAAAGCCAAAGTCCTTACACTGTCCTACAAAATCTCCCACGACCACCCTGGCCTCCTTGCCAGACCTTCTCCTGCCTCGGAGCCTTGCCACTTGCTGTTCCTTCCACCTGAAATGCTGGAACACTACTCCCAGATATCCACATCGCTCTCTCCTTCACGTCCCTCAGACTCTTAGTCAAAAGCCCCTGACCCCAACAATGCATATGTTACTTCCCAGCAATTACCACCATCCAACACACTCCCTGTTTTGTTACTGGGTATTGTCTGTCCTCCCAATGATAGACTATGGGCTCCATGAAGGCAGGGAATTTTGTCTGTTTTGTGCATCCTCCTATGCCCAGCACAAGTGCCTGACAATACATATAACCCCTCAGAAACATTAACAGACTGAAGGGATGCACACAGGACTCTCTCCTCTAGGATGCTGCACAAGCACCTCCAACCTCCTGCATTCACGGAAGCCCCCGCCCAGACGGTCCTCCTCCGGTGTTCTCTGAGCATGCTCTGCGACTTCTCCCTCCTAAGCCCTCACTCGGCCATCACTGACTCCGACACTTCCAGCTCCTAAGTCTTCCTTAAACCCATGTCCTGCCTCGTTTCACTCGCTCGCTGCCTCATTTCTCTCATTCGCTGGCTCTGCTACAACTTCCCACCTGGCCACCCTGCCCCTAGAATTCTGCTCGTTTTCCTTCCTCAATCTGTCAGTAATATAACTGTGACAATAGTGACTATTTTTGTTGTTTGAGAATTACATTAAATTAATTAGAAATATACAGCAGTTCGAGTACCCTCAATTTTTTTGTTCGATTTTCCTTTTCTTCTTATCACTTGAAACATTTCCAGTCTACCCAAAAGTTGAAAGATGGAATTCGTGTATGCCTTGCGCCAGGTTCATCAATTGCTAACATGTTGCTGGATTTGCTTAATTTCCTTCCTCCTCCCCTCCATACGCCCGTCTGAATCATGACATCATGACACTTCACCTCCTAAAACTTCAGCGTGCATCTCTTAAGAATAAGGTTATTCTCCTATGTAACCACAATGCCACTGTCATACATAGGGAAAACAACAGGAACTTAATAACATCTGATGAGCAGATGTTCTTAAACTTCTCCCTTGGTTCCAATATTGTCTTCTATAATTTGGTTGCCATACCTTTAGTCCCTTTTACTCTTCATCAACCCCACCCCACCCGCACTGCCTTTATTACTTTTCGTGACCTAACTTTTTTCGAGACAAGCCAGTTACCTTGCAGAATTCTACTGACTGATTTAGAAAACCTCTGAGTGTCCCTTTCCTGTTCAAAGCCCTACACTGGAAACCCACTACCAAAAGGTTAAGGTTGGAACTGGAGGTGCCCACAGGTCCCCGGGCCACAGCTTCCGTCCAAGCTGAATTGTTTGACGGGTAGTCTCCAGCCCTCCACTGTCCTTCACACCCAAGTCTATGCTTTTCTGGCCTCTGTGTGCTTCAAAACCTGTGTGAGAAGTAAATGAGTGAGAAGCAGGAAAGAGGAAGAAAGGGAAAGAGGCCCTCGGTTCCGTTCTTCAACAACTTCACTAAGGAATAAAGCCAAAGGAAGGGCACTGTTGATGGTCTTATTCCAGGAATAAGGGCTGAGGGCTCTCGTGTTCGTATCAGGCTTCCTCTTACCCTCACAACAAGGGGCCCCAGAACCATGTGCCCTGCACCTTTGTAAGCTTTTCTAGGCTGAGTGACTTCATTGCTGTGGTTCCCCTGTAGTGATGAGGAGTCCAGCTTGAGCACTCAGGAGCCTTCAGGCTGGTTCTCAAGACAGCAAGAAGGATGGAGCTGGGGAGCCACCGGACAGCCAGTGTTGGACAGAAGATCTCCTTAGACAAGGCATGGGATGGTGGTAGTCTCAAAGAAAGGAAGAAAGAAGGTCAAGGTCCTAGTGCCTGGGACTGGGAGGAAAAGGAGAGCTTAGGAAATTTGCTGGACCTGAGAAGAGGCCATGAAGTCTGAAAAGACACCCTTAAAGACCTTGCCTGTGGAGCTATTTTACCAGGTAAGGAAGAGTTTGGGCTTATGACAAAATCTAGAAAGAATGTCTCAAGACCTGGCAGTGGCTAAGGGGATTAACTCTTCCCTAGAAGAAAAGACAAAAATGAGAAGGACTCTTCAGACAAACATTTCTGAATCAGAGCTCCTAATAGGTTTTATCCTACAGGCCAACTCTGATCAGGTAGGACTTTTGAGTATTGCTAAACTGAGATGGAGTCTAACGCTATCACCAGACTCAGTAAGTTAAAAAAAAAAAAATTCTGTGATGGATTAATCATGGCTACCATGGGTTCCAGTAGGGAGGAATTAAAAAGGATCTGGGAATCAAAAGGGAGCCTAACAGAGGAGACTTTAAAAAGTATTGCTGAATGACCTAAATCCAGCAGGCCATGCATCTGAGTGGAAATATCACGGGCTTTGTCATTAGACAGAGCTGACTTTGAATCTTGGTTCTGCCCCATTTCTTAGCTGTGCAGTCTTGGGAAATTCACAAAACCCAGTCTCTAAGATGGGACTGTTCTGCAGATTAAATTAGACAACCCATAATAATAATAAGTAACACTTACATAGCAATTTTTATGTGCCAGCCATGGTTCTAACACCATTATAAACACTTCCTTCATTTGATTCACACAACAACTCTATAAGGTTATGATCCACAATTCACCAACGAGGGAACTAAAGTTAAAAAGGATTAAGATACTTGCCGAGGGTGACATAACTAATGAGTGGCAGAGCCAGGAGCCACAGGTAGGCAGTCTGGGTCTGGGTCTGAGTTCACCACCTTAATAGTGACTATAAGCCAACCACTCTCCATTGCTGAAAGTTCCCATTATGCATCAAGCAACTGACAAGCTCTGTGATTTAACTTAACTCCGCGAGACTAGCCCCCTTAAGTTTGCACGTGCATAAAACCCATTTAGTAGAGCACTTCGTCTTAAACTGGGGAAGCCACAGACTCATGAACAGGACAAGAGCATGGGTTCGCCTGGAGAAAGAGAAAGAAGGAAGGAAATTAGGACCCAGGAACTGGGCCTCTAAAAAAACACCCTGGCATTTTTGCTTTTTGCCGTAGCATGAAAGGTTTACTCAAGATCCACCAAAATAGGCAGGACAGGGCAGCCAGGTGAGGGAGCCTTCAGCATGCGGGGAGCCCGTCCTGCTCTCTCTCCACGATGCGGCATTGAGGCATTCGGTCACGAAATGGCCCTAGATCAGATACCAACAAACTACGGCCCCTGGGCCAAATCCTGTCCATCACTGATCTTTGTAAATGAAGGTTTATTCTTTGACATTTATTTTATTTTATTTTTAAGTATATTTGATTGATTATGCCATTACAGTTTTCCCAATTTCCCCCCCTTTATCCCCCCTCCTCCCTGCCCCCCCCAACCCTCCAGCATTCCTCCCCTTAGTTCATGTCCATGGGTTGTACATACAAGTTCTTGGAGTTCTCTGTCTCCTATACCATTTTTGACCGCGCCCCATCTATTTTATGCTTGCCAATTATGCTGCTTCTTCCCTGTACCTTGTCCCCCCTGTTCCTCCCTCCCCCTCCCCACTGACATTTTGTCTGTGTCTGCTTCCACACTGTAACGGCAGATCTGAGCAGTTCCAACAGAGACCGCATGGTCTGCAAAATCAGGCCCTACCGGCCCTTTGCAGAGAGTTTGCTGATCCCCGCTTTTCTCTTTGGCCAGATTTTCTAAATATTAATATGGCGTGTAAGGAACCTCAGGTCCTTGATGAGGAAAGAAAGAACAAGATGTGTCCTTGAGTATTCACCAGGGGAGATATGACACAGGGTGTCCATAAGAGGAACAAAAATAAAGACAGATGTGGTCAGAATAGGACATGGCAGAGTATGCGCCAAGAAATGTGCATCAAGGTTATGCGATAAAATAATTCAGGGGTCAATTGGGAACCACTGTGTTAAACGACTTTAAGCAGATTTGACTTATCAGTACTTTTTCAATGCCATTATACTTTGAGATTTCTGGGAGGGCTCACAAAGCTCATTTTCCCCCTTGAGACTAGCTTCTTCAGAACATTCCTTGGGAAATGCTGAACCAAAAGAAGTCTTTAGAACCATGTTCTCTGGGGACTGGCAATGAAAACCATGAGAGCTATGGCTTAATAAGCATGACTTTCTCTCAGCAAGGGAGAAGAGAGAAGAAATACTCAGGAGTGGGGGAAAAAGCAAAGAGGTGTTTGAAGGGGGGAAGAAGGAAAGCAAGCCCTCGAGAGGCACAGGAGGGTGAAAGGAGCCTGACTACCCGCAGAGAAAGGATGTGTCAAAAGCAGGGCTGCTGCCCAGTGCAGGATGTGTGGTCACTTGCTCTCATTACCATCAGCAGTGGCACCAGCAGAGAAACTAACCTTCCCTGTGGCCTCACTACTCTGCAGATCCTTTAGACGTATGATATCACTTAATTCCCATTTTACAGATGAAGCAATAGAGTCACAGACAAGTTAGCTCCCCCAGAGTCAAAGCTTGTAAGTGGTGGTGCATAGGTTCAACTTTGGGAGTCTGACCCCTGAGAGCATGTGCTCACCACTGCACCACACTGCTCTACTCCTAACCGCATTAGACAGGAGGGCTGGAATTTCATTATGTAACACAAAAAAAGGATACAGTACAAAAATGCAACAACAAACCATTTGGGAGAAAAGACAGAACACACTAACCAACGTCGCTTTGGCTGTTTAGCTGCGCAGGGCCATAGAGCTAGAGGACCGATCTCCCTCCTTCCCCAGCACAGTCGCATGTTCAGATAGCGTCGTATTTTCTTCACATTGCCCTCTGTCTCTGTCTCTCTCTCTCTCTTTACTCTTACATTACATATCCCTTGTTATATCGTAAGTTGCGTATCTGGCTTACCCAATGTATTGCACTTGCTCATAATGTGAACAGAAGACATTTTTTGAATGTTAAACACCCTTTTCAATCTGAACGCTATGACTAAGCTCTTGTCCCGTTCACAACTCTGTACTTCCAATAAGTTTCACTTACATTTCCACAACTGCCAGTTCTTTTTGGGGGGAGCGGGGTGGGGAAGGGAGGGTTGGGGAAATCAGAACTGCTTCCTGGGACAGAGCCTGAAAACATGAATCACAAATTAATTAAATCTTTTGTGGCTGAGACACATACCTGCATTAAATGCTAGAGTAGCATTTATCTGGGTCCTAGCTGACCGCAGATTTCCATGTTCACAATATAGTGCAAATAGGAAATCACACCATTTGGGGTGGGTGGGGATAAACCCAGGTCTGGAAAAGCACTCCATAATGTAGACTTGTTCACCAACTTGCACAGTGAGTATCATGGATTTGCTACCATGGCAAATGGCAAAAAAAAGAAGAAGAAGACGAAGAAGAAAAATCACTGGAATGCCACACACATTGGCTGGGCTCCTGAAGACCAAGTTTGTGTGGGCCCGTCTACCTCTGGTTTACTTTCTTGCCTCTATAGCAAAATAAAGGACTGGTACAGGGTAAAATGGAAAGGCTGCCACGCTGCTTGTAAGTTTGTTTACCTGGGGACTGGCGAGGGCAGGCTTTGGGCTCCTCCGTCCAGAAGAGCTGCAGGGCTGAGCAAAAGAGAGATTCCCCAGGCTGCTGCCCTTCCCGCTGCGCCGCCGCTACTGCCGCCGCTGCCGCCGCTTCTGCTGCTGCTGCTGCTGCTGCCGCCGCTGCCGCTGCTGCTGCTGCTGCTGCTTCTAAGATCCCATTGGAAAACCCACAGGGCTGGAGAGCCCAAGGCCAATATTATGTTTCCAAGAGAGTATTCATCCCAGACTCACAACACCCTTTGCTTTCGTTGACTCTGGAGCCGCTCGGGTTCCTCCCACCCCTGGGCGAAGCAGCTGGGAGTCCAGGCGTTGTGCTGGCGGCCCCTGAAACCACTTCCAGATGTGCTGGGCAGGCCAGAGGGGATGGGCCTGACTTCCTCTGGCATTGTAGTCCAGGAGGCTGCGTGCAAATCATTTTTGAAACAGGGCTGCTCTGGAGGAAAAGATTAGACACTGAGGGAAAGCAAACGCTTGGAGGGTAAATTCCTACCACATGTTGGGGTCTAAGGTAAACTTTCCATCAGAAGTGGAAAATACAGTTTATAGTGTGTTTACGAATATCTTTATAGACACTAGCGTCTCCTGAAGTCGATTAAATGCTGTTGTCCCCAAATCAAAGCCCAGCTAACTATGGTCATTCTACCAAGGCGGTGATAAGCAACAGGACTTTCAAGAAGGAGTGCTTTGCGCCTGAACATGGAAAGGAATCCAGCAAGGAACCAACCCCACCCCGCCTGGGATGGTGGGACTTATTCGTGCCACGGCCTTTCTCCCCAGTTCCTGTAAGGAAATGAGGACCCCCTCCACTCACGGACTCCTTCTAGAGTGATGTTGCCAGAAAGAAATATGATGCAAGCTACATTGTAATTTTACATTTTCCAGTAGTCACTTTAGGAAATTTACAGAGGTAAAATTAACTTTGATGATATATTTTATTTAATCCAATATATACAAAACACCATTATTTTACTATGTAATGAACATAAATATTACAAACCACGCAGTTTACATTTTTTGGGTAATAAGTCTTTGAAATCTGGTATGCATTTTACACTTGCAGCACACCTCAGTTTAAAAACTAAATTTCATCAGAAGTAGTTGATATGTATTCAGAGCTCATAAAATGTACAGCTTAAAAAAGAAACTCACATACCCGGGTTGTTCCCCTCATACAAGTTTTCTAATAACAAATGGAGTATCGGTTTTTTGATTTAAATTAAAACTAAGTAAAATGTGAAATTCAGTTCCTCGGTTGCACTAGTCTCATTTTAAGCGTGGTTAGTGACTACTCGATGTGGCTAGTGGCTACTGTACCGAATAAACAGTAATTGTAAGGAAAAGGATTTAGTGGGTTTGTTTTTTCAGACTTGACCTCAAAGAGTGGGAATATCCTGAGTATCTTTCATCTGCACAGAACTTCGAACACGGACAAAGTGTTCCATACCTCCTATTTTATTTTACTCTCACACTATTCCTGTCTAGTAAGTTGAGCAGCTGTGGTCTGTCCTCATTTGCAGATGAGCAAACCGAGGCTCTGAGCAAGTTAAAGTCCAAGTTTCCAAAGCAAATTAGTGATGAAGCCAGGACTGGAATGCCTACTCAGCATTTCTCAACTGGTTCTTACTTGAGGCAAATTTCAGGTACTAGGATTTCTGGCAGCAATTCAAGGGTTAAACTGCATCCACAGTTACTGCATTCTTCACCTGGTCACTCTCCAGCATCAAGTCACTGTTTGTATAGAATGATCCGCTGCCCTGGCGCTCACTGTTCCCTTATACACTCCTACCCCCCAATCCTCACAAAGTCCTGTAAGTGTGTCTGTCATCTTTCTCTGGAGCTGGCTTGACATTGTTATTCCTCTTCTTTCTTGACTCCCAGCAGGGTCTCAAACCACCACTCCAGTGAATGTTTTAGCTAACAGACATGGTTGTGAGATATTTCTCTCTATTTCTGGCAAAAGCATTTTTATTCATTGATCCTTGTGGGAAGTCAGAAGGGTTAGCGGCAGCACAGCGTACTGTGCTCTGAGTAAGTACTCTTGTTCCGTCCTCACTGCACCCATGTGAGCAAAACAGCACCAACATTTCCTAGCCCAGGGCTTGTCACTTCACTTCCAGAATCACGTGCTGCCAGGAGCAGCAGGACAGTCCCTCCCACATGTCCCAAGCCATTGTGGTCACAAACACTCCAAGCGAACTCCAGCCCACCCGGGTTTCCTCCAAAGGTCCTGTTTTCTCCTCTGTTTCTCTTGTCCACCGAGTAGAATGCTAGACCAAGCGTGAGAGCTGGTGAATTCGTCGGTTCAGAAAGTAGGACAACCAAAGCACCCAAGCTGGGCACTCAGAATTGAAATAAGAATTACGTGGTTTTCAGAGACCCTGCTTGGTATTCACAGTAACAGCTACATGGACCCAGATCTCTCTGGTCATTGCTTTGTATACACTTTCTCTCCAATACCCCGCTGTCTCCAACTCCACAATCTTTCTTCTTTATTTCTTCTGGGCCATATATTGAGGATGCAAGACGCTTATTGTCCATGACCTAGATTTTCACATTGTATATAGATATTCTTCCCTGGGGAAGAAATGGGGAGAACAGAAAGAGAAACAGGATATAAATGCAGTAGCTACCAGCATGGGCTCTGGAGACACAGACCTAGCTGTTGGCTCAACCCTTATATTTACATGTTACTAAAATCTCACTGCAGTTTCCTCATCTATAAAGTGGGAGAGTCTCATAGGACCCTTGCCAGGGTTAAAGGGCATCATGGTTGTAAAACTCAGTAAGGGTTCAACGCATGTAGGTTATTATTATTGTTTCCCGGAGAAGCCCAAGGTATGAACTAGCAAAACACAGTGTAACAGTAGGGCATTTGTAACTACAACAGAAAAGTCCGTGTGAATTATATGATGTTGAAAACACTACTGGCAGCCTACTTCATAACCTTCTTTGCTTCCTCTGTTCCAATAGAAACACTATCTTTTGGGGCAGCAAGGTGCCCAGTTAAAAATACTCACCTTCTTAGACATCCTATGGTAGAGTGTCATGTGAGCTGAGTCGGCCATCTACGACTTCCTAGAAAGCTACACTTTCCTGGCAAAGAGCTGTTTGGTGCCGTTTGCCCTTTCTTCCTGTCTGAAATCCAACTTTGATGCCTGGAGGTGGAGTAGCATTTTGCAGCTCTGAGAATGAAGATCCATGCTGGGCTTATGCATATGGTCACAGCGGCTGGGCAAGGAGACTGCAGTGCTGAGTCAGTCAGGCTCCTGGCAGGGCACGGATGGCTTAATCCAATAGGCTAGCAGTGGAGACTTTGAAAAAAGGCCATTTGAAAAGGTGTAGGCAGCATACAGAAACATGATTAAGAGATGGTACAGTAGCTTGGGGTTAGAAGTTGTAGGAAGCCATTACTCTGCCTCTGTCCCTAAAGGGCAAGGGCAGGAAGTAGTTAGCAGGACTGGGAGAAGATAGCTGTACGCACAGGACAGCCCAGCAGGAGCAGCCTGTGCTGACCCACATGAAAGGGACTGGAGGGCTAATTTCCCCAACCTTATAATCTCTTCTTGACAGGGCCTCCCACTGGCCAAACCCAAATGGAAGTCAAAGGGCAAGAAAGCCTGAGTGATGTAATCCACTTAGGGCAGCCTCTCAGGGCACTGAACAGGTTGAAGAGTGGAGGGTCGACCTATACAAGCACATAGAAAGTATCCTTGCTCGGGGTGGCTAGGGTGCCCTGGCGTTGTGGTTCAGCAGCCTGGCACGTGCTAAGAGGGCAGAACAAGAGCACAGGAGGAGCCTAAGTCCCTGATGGCAATGGGAGTCACATAGCAGCTCTGAACTAACTGCTTGTGAAACATCTTGCTATGCGAGGAAAATAAACCCTCATGTGCTTAAATCACTTTAGTCAGGTTTCAGTTCAAAGCCTGAATGCACTCCTGTGTGATCTGTGTTTCACACGCATTTTAAATTTGTGGTGTTATTAGTCAGCACAATCTGTATCTGAGTCATTTTTATTGCATGTTAATTTCTTATCAGTTGAAAGTCAAACGTTCGTCATTCCTTCTTACCCAATGGGCCTGCCTTGCTGAGTGTAGATAAAGTCTTAGATAAACATCGATTGAGGCTGACGAAGGTGACTGGAAGGAAAGGAAGAAGCACTCTGTAGCAGCAGTGAATCACTAACTGGGTCGGGCTGACAAGCCTCTGTCTACCATTGCCTCTGTCTCCCAGGGCTGGGCTCCAAGATCACCCACGCAAGGCAGGAAGTACGACTACTGGAGCCTCAGTTCCCTCTATCGCCTGGTGGCTTAGCAGCTCTGGGCCCTTCCCTGCTACCTGCTGAGCTGCAGCAACTGCCACTGCACCCTACTCTTTGCACCCAGGTTCCCTCTCTCCCATGTAAGATGGCGGTGTTTCGTCCTCGGCTCCTGTGCCAATTTCCTGTTCTGGTAACTGGTGGAGGCCCTACCTGGCCTAGAATTCTGCCTCGCTCTTGCCAGCTGCTCTCTCCACACCTCAGCCACAGCTCTAGCCAAGACCCATCGGCCAGAGCCCTGTGATCTGTGAACAGGCCTCTCAGACACCATCTGCTTCCTTCCTCGCGGGAACAGCGCCTGCCCAGGCTCTCTGCTGGTTAGTTCAGTCTCCCTGCTGGCACTCCCCAAAACCCCTTCTCAGAAGTCTGCCAATAAACCCTTGGCCTGAGTCCTCAATCGAGATTAAGGTATCCCTTGGACATGGCAATTTACACTCTTGGCTGAAAACACAGCCCTGTCTGCGGCCTCCCGGCACCAGCCGCTCTCTCTGTGACTGATACCTCAGTGGCTTGTAGCTCAGAGGGAGCAGAAACGGTAGTGACAAAATGAAGACGATGACGATGACAGAAGTAAAACAATGCACTACTCACTAAATGCTCACTATAGGGCAGGCCATGCATAAATGCAGCACAGTGCTCACTTTGCAAATTTGGCTCCCATGGTTTACTTTAATAACACCAGCCCCCTGACAGACAACCCAGTTCAAATGTCACCAAAGAAGAACTGTAATTTCACAAGTACAAATTTTGCTGCTAGCTTTTCAGTCCACAAGGTAACTATGCAAATGACAGACTACATCACGATCAGTGACCACACATGTTACTTCTTTGACAACATGTCTGTTGGTCACTAGAATCTGTTACCCAGTTTATGTACAGACAGGAAAGCGTGTAGTTACATTGCTTTCTTAATTCCCATTGATAAACCATGCAATACATACAAAAATGAATAGTAGAGAAAATTGGCCAACAAAAATAAAAGTAGTAAAGAAACAAAAAAGTGAGAACAGTGGGAGTGAAGTTCAAATAAAAGGTAAATGGAGGTAGAGAAGAAATAGTTGGTCGTGGCATCTAACTATTCAACTCTAGCTATGCAGTCAGAAAAATTTAGTGAAAGTGAATTTATGAGCATAAACGAGGAAAGTGGTCATGATAAAAAGGATGCAGATGTTCCAGAGAAAGTGAGCCAGCAAAAAAATTCACATGAGCCCTGGCTGGTATAGCTCAGTGGATTGAACACGGGCTGCGAACCAAAGCATTGCCAGTTCAATTCCCAGTCAGGGCACATGCATGGTTGCAGGCCAGGTCCCCATTTGGGGCCACACAAGAGGCAACCACACATTGATGTTTCTCTCCCTCCTTTCCTCTCTCTCTAAATATAAATAAAAATAAAAAATCTTTAAAAATTTCACATGAAAGGAACTCTCAAAGATGTTTTGTGTCATTGGGAGTGTGAAGGATAAAATACAGGAAGCTGATTCAAAATTAGAAAGGACTACGACAATTTCACAATCTGCCAAGGCACAGAAAAGATGCTCACTCTGTACAGTAAGTTACATAAGAAGGTAGTATTGATAAGTTTTATACAGAAACTAAAAAATTTAATTCTCAATGTTCCTAATGTTTTAAATTATAGTATGACAAGTAATATTAAGTTGACTAATTTTTCATTTTCCTGAACACTTAAAACCAACAATAAGAGAGTTTTAAATATTTTGACAAAATTTTTATTTCATTTTATTTTCTTTGACAACAATTTTAAGCTCACCAACAATTGTAATTTTTACCTCTGGGAATTAAGACAACTTTGCAACATTTCAACTCATGGTCATTTTTACAGAACCACACTACCTTGAAAAGCAAGGACTGCCTGTATTTTACATGTATTCTCTCCTCTGACCTTTAAAAAACCCTAAGAAATAGATGTTCTTACCATCTCCATTTTATAGACAAAGAATCTGAGGATCAAAGATAATAATTTGATCCAAACCACAAAACTAGTACATGGCTGTACCTATTAGATTGTAAATTCCATGATCTTAACCACCATGCTGCTATATTGTGAGTCCAGGGTACGACTGGTATTTGATATGGGGAAGCCGGTGTGAAGGAGAGAAAGTGGTGAGAGATGAAGATACTTTCTTTAATGTAACCTTAAAAAGACTAGGATGGCATTTTTCAAAGGAGCTTTCTGTTTTCTGTTACGTATTTATAGAATTTACAATCTATAATATAGAAATATATTCTACCTTAGTATACAAGTCTGTCTGGAAAAAAATCCAGCCATAGTTGATATAATGAGAATGGTTTGCTGTGGGGGGGGGGGTGCTCCACCAGCAGGGCCCCCCCATCTGCCACGGATGAACATAATGCTACCAAGACATGATTTGCTTGGGGAGGGAAGTGGCTAGTCTCTCAAGGGAGAAAGGCCAAGAGTCCCTTCTTCAATGGCTTTTTATTAGGTTTGTAACACACAGGGATACAGGTGAAGTTCATCAATCAATGTCAGGCGGCAAGGATCAAATAATAGGTAACATTTCAAAGAAATCTGAGGGCTTCATCTGAGTCAGTGTCTGTCAGGTAAGGGGGTTGCAAAAAACTTTAGGAGACATACTCATTTCCTGCCCAGACCCTTATCATATGGATGAGAGCACTCTTAGCAAAGCAAGCTTCACAGGACTTGACTAATTCTTTCTTACCCAATCACCCCGGGAACCCACTCTAGCCAGCAGAGGGCTGCACCTCCTCCCCGTCAAGATTCAGGCTTAAGTGGATTAGAGCCAGGAAGCACTTCTCCCAGAGCTTCTCCCAGACAGAAAGGGAATTCGGGCTATGTCAAAATAGCCAGGGGGATGAAGGTCCTTTGCCCTCACTTGCTGCAGCCCCCACTTAGTCCTTCCTAGATGGCCTCCCACATGATCGTGTCTGGTTGGGTTGCCCCTCCTCTGAGGGGTCATACCCATAGACTCTGACTAACCAACCAAGCGTTGGGGGCTAGAGATGGCAGAGGCAGTGCTCCTGCCAGGGAGACAAGCTTTGTTTCCTCTGTGGCTCATGGTCCGGAGGTCAGAGGTTGCTCACTCAGCCTTAGCCATGGGGGGCTGTTACAACTCCTGAAACCAGACAAAGTGGTTCCCAACAGTTTGCACAACATTGATGTAAACTGGCAGCCAAGGAGAGTGGACTGGAATGCACATATGTGAACAATGATGACTTCACTGTACTAATCAGTGTGGGGGTGACGTCATTCAGTAAGCAAGTGTACTGTGTGACCGTCACACTCAAAATGACTGAGTAAGCAACAAACCTGCATCAAATTTTGCACTAAGCTTGACTATTCCTCTGCAGAAACTATTCAGATGATTCAGAAGGCCGCAGCCACGGGCAACTGATGATTGGAAGCTCCATCATGACAACACGCCCACTTGTGTATCATATCTTCTGCAGAGTTTTTTGGGGAAACATCAAATCACCCAGGTGACTCAGGCCCCCTATAGCACAGATTTGGCACTGTGTGACTTCTGGCTTTTCTCAGAACTAAAATCACCTTTGAAAGGGAAGAGAGTTCAGACCATCGATGAGATTGAGGAAAATATGACGGGGAAGCTGATGACAATTAGGAGAACTGGGTGAGGTCCCAAGTTACCTACTTTGAAGGGGACTGAGGCATCATCGTCCTATGTATAATGTTCCTTATATTTGGATCTTCTTTAATAAATGTCTCTGTTCTTCATATTACATGGCTGGACACCTTCTGGACAGATCTCGTACATGTAAATCTACATTTACTCCTTAATCTATCTTTTCTTGATCTTCCAGGATCTTGCTCCATTAAGTTTCAACTCTTCCTGAGGCAGGCCTAGTTGGTTAGCTAAACCAACTCTCAT
Organism: Carollia perspicillata; assembly: GCA_004027735.1. Lineage (NCBI taxonomy): Eukaryota > Metazoa > Chordata > Mammalia > Chiroptera > Phyllostomidae > Carollia > Carollia perspicillata. The sequence continues at coordinate 17,425 of PVKM010008532.1, forward strand.
TTCTAACCTTCTTTCTTGCTTGATTCTCATTATTAAGGTTGAAAACAAACCAACCAACCACCTTCCCAGGCTCCTTTAGCCACCCTTTTGTAAGACAACCACTGGTGTTTGTTCTCCTCTCCTTTCTCTCTAAGAGGACCTTGAATATTACCTGGGCACATGGCCATTCTAAATAAAAACTACATTTCCCAAACTTCCTTCAACTAGATGTGGCCTTGTGACTAAACACTGGCTTATGAGATATAAACAGAATGTGTTCTGGAGAGAGGAATGTTCCTTTCCCTTGCTCTTTCCTCCTGGGTGGAATAGAGATGCAATGGCTAGAGCTGGAGCAGCTATTTTGGACCATGAGTTGGAAGGAGGAATTCCAATCCCCAAAACCTACAAATTCTTGAGGATATGGTAAAACAGAGCTACCATGCTATTTTTGGACTGCCACCTCCAAAATTCGTGTACATGGGAGAAACATCAACTTTTAAAGCCATTATTATTTTGGTATTTCTGTCATTACAGCTAATGTAGTCTTAATATACCAAATACTCCAGTCCTAAAACTAGGGGTTCTGGGTGGCTTATAAGCAAGATGCTTTTCTTGCCTGTAAAAGTGGAGAGTTATATTTCCCCATCCTGGCTATCCTCCTGCTTCATGCCTTTGGGAATCATTGTATGACGATACAATACCCAGATCTGTAACAGCCTTCTTATGACCACAAAGGAAATGTCAAGAAAAATTCAGAGCAACTACCCAGAACCATAACACCACTGAACTCCTGAACTAACCCCGGACCCATCTAACCCACATTTCTTGTGCAAGATAATTATAAGCCTTATCACTCAGCCACTATGAGTTGAATATTCTGCTACTTGTGACAGAAAGCAATTCCAAATGACATTTCTCTTGCTGTTATGAATATTTATGTCTCTCTACAACTCCCTACATTGAAATCCTCACCCCTAATGTAATGTTAATAGGATGTGGGGCCTTTGTATTTTGGTACATAGGTCCTGAGAATGGAGCCCTCATGGATGAGGTTAGTGCCCTTATAAAAGAGACCCTAGAGACTTCCAGTCACAATGGAAGTGTAGCCCTGGCTGGGATGGCTCAGTGAATTGAGTGCCAGACTGTAAACCAAAGGGTCACTGGTTCAATTCCCAGTCAGGGCACATGGCTGGGTTGCAGACCAGGTCCCCAGTTGGAGGCATGCAAGAGGCAACCACACATCGATGTTTCTCTCCCTCTTTCTTTCCCTCCCTTTCCCTCTCTCTATAAATAAAGTCTTAAAAAAGAATAGCAAAACAAAAGAAGAACCCCCAAAATGAAGATATACTAAGGATCCTCTGGAACATCCTCAAACATACCAACATTCAAATTATAGGGGTGCCAGAAGGAGAAGAGAAAGAGCAAGAAATTGAAAACGTATTTGGGGACATAATGAAAGAAAACTTCCTTAATTTGGTGAAGGAAATAGACATACAAGTCTGGGAAGCACAGAGATCCCAAACAAGATGGACCCAAAGAGGACCACAAGACACATCATAATTAAAAATGCCAAAGTTTAAAGATAAAGAGAGAATCTTAAAAGCAGCAAGAGAAAAGCAGATAGTTACCTACAAATGAGTTCCCACAAGACTGTTAGCTGATTTATCAAAGAAACTTTGCAGGCAATAAGGGACTGGCAAGAAATATTCGAAGTGATGAAAAGCAATGACCTACATCCAGGATTACTCTACCCAGCAAAGCTATCATTTAGAATGGAAGGGCAGATAAAGTGCTAAAGGGCAGGCAAGGTAAAGCTAAAGAAGTTAATCATCACTAAGTCATTATTGCATGGAATGTTAAAGGGACTTCTTTAAGTAAAAAAATCAAAACTATGAACATTAAAATGGCAACAAATTTGCAACTATCAACAACTGAATCTAAAAAAAACAAACTAAGCCAACAACCTGGACAGGAACAGAAGCATAGATATGCAGATCATTTTGAGGGTTATCAGCTGGGAGGGGGAAGTGGGAGAATTGGAGAAAACATGTAGGGATTAAGAAGTACAAATTGTTAGGTACTAAATAGACAGGGGGATGTTAAGAACAGAATAAGAAATCGAATAGCCAAAGAACTTATATGCATGACCTATGGACATGAACTAAGGGGAGGGATTGCTGGAGGAAATGGGGGTACTGGGTAGAGGGGGACAAAAGGGGACAATTGAGACAACTGTAATAGATAATCAATAAAATATATTTAAAAAATGATTTAGCCCCACTTGGTGTGGCTAAGTGGATTGAGTGTTGGTCTGCAAACCAAAGGATTGCTGGTTCGATTCCCAGTCAGGGCATATGCCTGGGTTGCAGGCTAGGTCCTCAGTGGGGGGTGTGCAGGAGATAAACACACATTGATGTTTCTTTCCCTCTCTTACTCCCTTCCTTCCCCTCTCTCTAAAAATAATTACAAGAAAATCTTTTAAAAATAAATAAAAATGATTTAGAGAAAAGAGACCCTAGAGACTTTCCTAGCCCCTTCCCCCATGTAACAATACAGAGAGAAAAGTCAGCAGTCTGCAACCTGCAAAGGGGCCTTCACCAGACCCTTACCATGCTGGTATCCTGATCTTGAACTTCTAGCCTCCATAAATGTGAGAAGTAAATTTCTTTTATTTATAGCCACTCAGTCTGTAGTGTTTTCTTATAGCAGCCCAAACAGAATTAAACCCATTGATGGCTCCTTCAGTATTTGCTTTCCAACTGGATCCTTCTTTGGGGCCACAATTATTTCATTTATGCAAAATACAGCTTTTCTTGTACCCATTTCTCCCCTCCAGCCTCTGTTCTTTCTTTTCTTTCATGGGCAAGTCCCTGTAAAAAGTGGACTACGTATGTTATTTGCACTTCTTCACTTGTTACTTGTTCTTTGATCTTCTCTGCTTTCCCTCCTCCCACTCCACTGAGTATTTTAATCTAGGCCACCAACAGCCTCCTAATTTTCAAATTGAATAGACACTTCTTCATCTTTTTCCTCTTTGAGCTTTCTATGCTTTTTGGCTTTGATAACCACTTCCGCCTCTGCGAAACCCCCTTCACTGGTGGCTTCTTTGACATCAATCAGTTCCCTTTTGACCTCCCTGGCTCCTCATTCTCTGTTTCCTTCCTGAGAGTCTCCTGTCTGCACCTCTTCAATGTTGGCTTCTTCAGGGCACTTCTCTGCCTCACTCGTCCCTTTTCTTTCTACACTGTCCTCCTAGGTGGTAAGTTCCTGTTGTTTCCAAGATCGAAGGCAGCTTTCTTGAGACTTGGGGACCTAGTCTAAACTCCTCACCTAAACAGAGTTGAATCAGGGCTTCTCTTCTTGTAAAATATCTTTCCCACTGGATTAAGCACTTAGTCATGGATTGAAGTGTGTGCCCCCCAAAGATATGTTAAAGTCCTAACACCCAATACACGTGAATGTGACCTTATTTGAACATAGGGTCTTTGTAGATGTAATCTAGTTAAGATGAAGTCACTCCTATGGGCCTTAATCTAATAGGACTGGTGAATTTATAAGAAAATGAGTCACAAACACATGGACAATGCCCTGTGATGGCCAAGGCAGAGACTGGAGTGATGCCCCCACAAACCAAAACATGCCTAGGACTGATGGCCACCACCAGAAGCTAGAGTCAAGGAAGGAAACTCTCCTACAGGTTTCGAAGAGATCATGGCCCTGCTGACCCCTTGATGATGGATTTCTAGCCTCTTAAACTGTGAGGCAGCAAATTTCTGTTGTTTTAAGCCACCTGGTTGGTGGTACTTTTACAGCAGTCCCAGGAAACAGATAGATATTTCCTCCATTGCCTGCAGCTCCTTAGCTAACCAACTATTTATACCTTGTAATCTCTTTTGTCTTAAAATTTTGCCTTCAACCTTCTCCTAGTTCAGGCATTTTCGGACTTTCAAATATCATACACCAGTTTTGTTTGTTTAATTTGAGTATCAACATTGGGTTTGCAACTTTTAAATTTTGCACTTCATCCTTAAAAACATTTTTAAAATAAAAAATACCCTATCATCTACTTGCAGCATCATTCATAAAAGTTAGGACATTTTAACACTGAGCTCTCAGAATAAAATACAGCTCTTTGTATATTTTGTGTTATGAAAAACTCATTGCTTTATCCCAACTTCTTCAGTTTTGTTTCAGATACATAAAACTTTGTAACAGAAACATTTAAGAGCCCATATTAAGTATATGATGAAGAAAAATGTTAATATATAAATATTCATACCTTCCTTTCTTCGTTTCCAGCCATCTTCTGCTCCCCCCCTTCCCAAAATTTCTTTGTCTATATTTGCAATTGGGGTAATAGTGAGAGGAAGAACTTGAGAAGCAGGAGCTGAAAAGAATAGTGAGATTAAATAATGGAAAGAAGAATGTAGAGAATCACCCATCAAGAGAAAGTTTAGGTGGATGAAAAGATGGAGAGGCAAGCTCCAGTTTGAGGGAGGTGGGGAAAGGGATTGACATAGGCATAGGAGACAAACTGAAAATGATAGAATATGAAGAAAAAGGAATTTTGGAAAATTTGAAGTATGTTTGTGGGTACTCCTCCTTCTTGAGGGTGTGACATAGGATTTAAATTGCTTTCTTTTTTTTTTCGTGCTGACTTGTATCTCTTTGAGTGTGACTCTGCGTGGGGCCAGATTACAAGGCAGCCGAGCCTTTTAAGGGTTACATATAGTTATGATCGAAGGCGGTGCTGTGGTTAAGGGTAGGGGCTCTGGAACTAGAAGCCCTGAGTTTGAATCCTGATCCCAGTCGTTTTCTGCTCTGTGCCCATGGGGTGAGTACTTTACTTCCCTGTACCTCACTTCGCCACCCACAAAAAGGAGATAACAGTAACTACTTCACCGGATTGTTGGGAGGATCAAATGAATTAATAAAGCTAAGGTAATGAGGACAATGGTTGGCAACGGAAGATGCTCAAGTGTTACTAATAGAACAGAAATCTGTATATAACGTCACCAGCTTACACAAAGCAAACAAAAAAATCGTTCGCGGCTTGCGTTCCTAAATTTCTTGGCATGCCATCCCGCAAGCCTGATCGGCCTGATTCGCCTTTGCAGGTTCACCTCCGATCTTCCCTCGAGTGTTCTTAGTGCAGCGCTCCGGGCCGCGGTATCCTGGTTCAACCTCCCTCCCTCTCTCCTGCATTCGCGGGCATCCTCCAAGCCCGGGCGCTCACGTCATCTCCTCCGCGAAGACGCATTCCTCTCCCCTCCCAGCTTCCCGGCACTTCGAACTTCTACGCGAGCTTTTTTCTCCCGCGGTGTTAAGGGTCTGACTCGCCCGCACATCATAGATGCTCAAAGTGGCCGTAAAGTAAAACGTGTATCTTCTCTCGCAAATACCAAACGACGGGCTCTGCGTGGGGAAGGGAGACTTGGTAGGTAGGAAATGTGCTTTCACCCAAAAGCCGTTGCTAAGGTCGCCCCAAAACCCGTTGCCAAGGGTACCCAGACCAGCCACGTCGCCCGGGGTTGGGGCGGGGCTCCCTGGCCAGGACCCCCTCCGCTCCCCGAAGGCCTCCAGCCTGGTCGCGAATGACCGCGGTCACGTGACAACACCCCCCACCACCCCCGCGCACAGCTGGAGGCGGGTCCCCGCCCTCCCCCGGGAGCTGAGGCGCCGGAGAGGGCGCGCTGCATTGTGGGCAGAGGGGCGGGGGTTGGGAAGATGGCGGCTCCCAGCCTCCTCAACTGGAGGCGGGTTTCTTCCTTCACGGGGCCGGTCCCCCGTGCCCGGCACGGACACCGGGCCGTGGCCATCCGGGAGCTGATGATCATCTTCGGTGGGGGCAACGAGGGCATCGCGGACGAGCTTCACGTCTACAACACGGGTAGGCGCGGCGGCGGCTCTTCGGCCCCGCCTGTGGGAGCCGTGGCGGGGGGAGGGGAGGCGAGGCGGCGGCCCCGGCCCTGACAGCTGTCACCGCCGGGTCAGTGCCTCCTCCCGCGGACGGCGAGGGGCGCGGCTCGGCCAGGCGGCCCTGGTCCCGCGGTGTCCAGAGTGGCAGCTCCGTTTCCCCGTGCCCGCGGGGCGGAACCGGACCCCGAGCGGGGCGCGCCGGCCCTCTAGCGAGCGGTCCTGAACCAATCTTCACCCCCACCCCCCGCCTCCCGCCCCGGACCTGGCGGACGTCGGCGCACGAGAGACTCCAACTGCCCGGGCCTCTGCCCACTGTCTCGCCCACCCCAGGGCTCCGAGATCCCTCTCCTGTCAGAAACCCAAACCAACTCCAAACCAGAGTTCCTCCGGACCTTTGCCGTCTTTGCCTTCTCTCTTCCTTAGGAGAAAGAGAATCTAAGGGCTGGGGTGCCGAGGAAAAACGAGAGGCCTCTGGTACTTTCACCCCAAATACAGCTCGGTCGCTGGCAGGTGGCAGTTTGGATTTTTTACCCAGTTGGTAATCCTCTTAACTGTCGGGGAAGTGGTTGGAGAGGGAGACGGCGCCTGCCTTTGCACAGTTGGTTAGGTGTGTGCGCCGCAGCGCAGCCCTGCGGCGCTCGGAAAGCGGGCTGTCAGCTTGAGCACCTCTGCACCTCCTAAGTGCCCCTGGCTGGCCAGGCCCGTCTTTGAGTACCTCCGTGGATTAGAAAGGAAGCTGGAATTTCTTTTTTCCCGCTCGTAAATGCTCCAGCCGTCGTGGGAAAGTTGTTTCCGTGGTGTAAGGGTAATTACTGAATTTTGGGTCTGTACCGTAATAAGTTTTCTTTGACCCAACAACTTGATCATGGTGGTCATTTAAAGGTTAATAAAGTAGTGGAGTGGGGGAAATTTTATTTTTTCACTCTCTCCTCCTCCTGGCACCCCACCATATAAAGTTGAAAAGTTATTTGACAGTTTAGTATACTATAAAACCCTAGCTTTGGGATTAGTTAGGTCCCCCTTGAAGTTTGCTCTGCCAGTTGCCCAGATCACTTGGAAGGGTCAGACTTGTCACTCGTAAAATGGAGATGATTATATCAAGCCGAGTTTTTGTAAGTACTAAATGATATAGATCAGGGTTTTTGGACAGCAGCACTATTGACATTTGAGCCACAGAATTCTTTGTTGAAGGGGGCTGCACCATACTTAATTGTAAGTTTCACAGGGTCTCTAGCCTCTACTCACTAGTAGCCAGTAGCGTTATCCCTCCTCCCTCCAATTGTAACAGCTAAAAAATTTTAGTTTGCCCCTAGGGCAAAATCATCCCCTATTAAGAACCAGTGATATAGATGATACATATAAAGTGCATACTCATAGTTTGTGATAACTGTTTATTATAATTGCTTTCAATTTTATTTTGGCGACTAGTTACAAATCAGTGGTTCCTACCAGCTGTTAGAGGAGACATCCCTCCAGGCTGTGCTGCCCATGGATTTGTCTGTGATGGTACCAGAATATTGGTATTTGGGGGAATGGTTGAATATGGAAGATACAGCAATGAGTTATATGAGTTACAAGTAAGTGTGTTTCAGATTTATTATTTCAGTCTGAAGCTGTAATAATGATATTGCTTATAATTCTTTAAAAGATTGCAGGATATTCCCTTAACATATGTAAACTCATATGAACTTTACTTTTTGTGGTTTAGAAGAAATTGTTTCCACTTCACTAAAAAACTAGTTCCTAAAATAAGTCTTTTTCTAATACCCAGTGGAACATTTGTATTATTAAGGTGTCTGTTACTTAGCATCATTGTACCTGTTAAATGCTTAGGCTTTTGTATTTTAGTGCAGTTCTTCAACTTCAGCCTGCCACAGAAGTACCTGGAGGGCTGGTGAAAAGAGTTATGTCGCCCCTGCCCCTGCGTCCAGAGTTTCTGAATCAATATTGTCTGTGGTGGGGCCTCACCATTTACATTCCTAGGAAGTTCCCACCTGCTGCTGCAGGTCCCCAGACAATACTTTGAAAACCTCTGCCTTGGTTACAGAAATTTTTACCCTAACACTAATAATCTTTTTTTTTTTGCAAAAGAGGAATAGCAGTTTTTGACTCTATGAAATCAGTCTCAGAGCCCTCTGTGACCACCCTAATTGACTTGTGCATATATTCTCAGGGCCGTGATCTTGAGGGCATCAGGTAATTCGCAGATGAGGGTGAATTATACCTATTGCAAGCAACTCATTTTAAAAGTGGTTTTAGATAAAGAAAGCATCTATAGCTAGAGAATACATTTTGGAGTTCGGTTTATTAAATTATTTTCATGCTTATAAAGGTTAAAATATATACTATTAATGGATTACCTAATTTCAGAAAGTAAGACTATATAAATTACATTTAATCTTGAAGCCACATATAATATTTACTTTTTCATTTGGAAAATATTTTAGGACTGTTAGTATTTATCATTATAAGCTTAGTTTACCATTGTGGAAGGTTGTGAATATGGGAGGCTAGACTGAATTTCTATTGGAACATTTATTTTAATTCCAGAAGTTATCTGCTTAATTGTCATTTGTCCCCAAAGTGCCTTTTTGGAGCTTTCCGACTAGACTGAGTTATCAATGCATTAGTATGATGTTACATTATTAGCAATACAGGAATGCTTACCTGATTTTGTCTGAGTGTATTCGTGCTCTTTTTTAGGCAAGTCGTTGGTTGTGGAAAAAAGTGAAGCCCCATCCCCCTTCTTCTGGTTTGCCTCCTTGTCCTCGGCTTGGACATAGCTTTTCTTTGTACGGTAACAAATGCTATTTGTTTGGTGGCCTGGCAAATGAAAGTGAAGACTCAAACAACAATGTGCCCAGGTATGTTGACCCCTTTTCAGATCAAATGCTTATTTTATGATTTAGATTAAGAACATTTAATTTCTTTCATCTTTAATTACTAAAATGGGTGAAGCTTAGCCTTTTTCGGTTTTAAATTTTACAGAGAATAGATTTGTGTGCACTTGTGTTCTCTTTAGTCCCTGGAGTAAATGTTTTCAAGATTATGCTTTTTGTAATCAAATATCTTTATTAAATTGATACTAATATAACTGCTTATAGCAAAATATTTGTATCTTTTGAGACTACTACTGTATTCTCATTGTCATAACTGAACATGAAAAGTAGTAAATGGTTATTTTAAAATTTGGTTTCTTTGGGAATTTGATGACAAAAACTGACTATAAAATGAAGACCCTGCCCTGACCAATGTTGCTCAGTTGGTTGGGCATCATCCCACAAAGCGAAAGGTCACCAGTTTGGTTCCCATCTGGGCACATGCCTGGGTTGTGGGTTCAGTGCCCTGACTGGGCATGTACAAGAGGCAGCCAACCTATGTTTCTCTCTCATGTCAATGTTTCTCTCCCTCTCTTTCTCCCTTCCTCCCCCCTCTCTAAAAATAAATAAATAAAATCTTTTTAAAAATGATGTAGAATAATTATTACAACTTATTTTAAAAAATAACATTTAAACATGGGCAATTTGGACACTGGAGAAAAGGAAAAAAATTTCATTCTACCACACTAATACAGATACTAATACTAAAGACATACTAATACTTTTGCATGTCTTTTTCATTTTTCCATTAACAGATTTTTTAGATAGAGACTCATAAAAATTAGAAAGTCTATAAAGTTCTTTCTCACAGCATCACTATCTCCCACATAAGTAAACACATAATTCAATTTGATGTGTATCTTTTGGGACCTTTTTCATGTAACACATTGAGTCAGCTTTTCTTAGGTTATTTATTGTATGTAATTGGCCAGCTTCTCAAGTTTCTGTTACTTCAGGGTGCAAATAGATACATGCAATGCTTTTTAAAGCCCCTGATTAAAGCTAGTACATTGATTTCTGTTCACATGCCATTGGTCTAAGCAAGCCATAAGGCCAAGCCCTCAGTAATGATCAAGGGACGTATGTTTTGCTTATTGAGAGAGGAGAGTTGGGAACATTAATCTGATCTCATACAGACATGTATTTTCTTTTGTTGAAGTGGGGGTCTGTTTTTGTTTGGTGACTTCAGGTGTTTACTTGTTTGTTTTTGTTCTTTTCCTTTAAGGATATATCTTGGAGCTCTTTTCATGGCAGTAGGTATATATTGATCTTATTTTTTTTAAGGCTGAAAAATAGTCTGAATTATGCAAATTATTTAACCAATTCCCTAGTGATGGACATTTAAATATTTTTATTTGTTTTGCTATTAAAGTCTTTGCACATGTATAAATATTTTATTTATTTATTTTTAAAGATTTTTATTTCTTTTTAGAGGGAGGGGAAGGGGGAGAGAAAGAGAGGGAGAGAAGCATCAATATGTGGTTGCTTCTTCCATGCTCCCTACCGGGGACCTAGCCCACAAGCCATGTGTGTGCCCTGACTGGGAATCAAACCAGTGACCCTTTGGTTTGCAGGCTGGCACTCAATGCAGTGAGCCACACCAGTCAGTGAGCAAATGTATAAAAATTTTTATGAGATTGATACTTAATAAGTGGAATTTGGGGCGATGTCAAAGGGTATTTACATTTAAGTTTGTTAGGTACTCCTGAATCAACCTCCAAAAACAGGGAACCAATTCTCTTCCTAATAACACTGTATAAGAGTGCTTATACCCTTGGCAATCCTGAATTATATCACTCTTCTTAGTTTTTGCCAAGCTAATAGAAGAATATATTTCACGAATTTATTTTGATATTTTTAAAGTATATTTTGTTGATTATGCTATTACATTTGTCCCATTTTTTTTCTCGACTTTATCCCCCTCTGCCAGGCACCCCCCTCCCTCCAGCAATCCCCCACCCTTAGTTTACATCCATGGATCATACATATCAGTTGTTTGGCTTCTCCGTTTCCTATGCTATTCTTAACCTTTCCCTGTCTATTTTGTAGCTACCAATTATGCTTCTTATTCCCTGTACCTTTTCTCACATTCTCCCTGCTTCCCCTCCTCGCTGATAACCTCCATGTGATCTCCATTTCAGTGATTCTGTTCCTGTTCTAGTTGTTTGCTTAATTTTTTTTGTTTAGGTTTAGTTGTTGATAGTTGTGAGTTTCTTATCATTTTGCTGTTCATAGTTTTGATCATCTTCTTTTTTCTTAGATAAGTTCTTTTGACATTTCATATAATAAGGGCTTAGCAATGATGAACTCCTTCAATTTTACCTTGTCTGTGAAGCACTTTATCTGTCCTTCCATTCTAAACGATAACTTTGCTGGATAGAGTAATCTTGGATGTAGGTCCTTGCTTTCATCTCTTTGAGTACTTCTTTCCAGCCCCTTCTAGCCTGTAAGGTTTCTTTTGAGAAATCAGCTGATAGTCTTACAGGAACTCCTTTGTAGGTAACTCTCTCCTTTTCTCTTGCTGCGTTTAAGATTCTTTCCTTATCTTTAATCCTGAGTAATTTAATTTTGATGTGCCTTGGTGTGTTCCTTCTTGAGTCCAACTTCTTTGGGACTCTCTGAGCTTCTTAGACTTGCATGTCTATTTTTTTTCTTCAGGTTGGGGAAGTTTTTTTCATTATCTTTTCAAATAAGTTTTAATTGTCTTAGTCTTCCTCCTCTCTTTCTGACACCCCGATGATTTGGATGTTAGAATGTTTCAAGGGATTCCTAAGCCTCTCCTCACTTTTTTTAATTCTTGTTTCTTCATTCTGTTCCAGTTGAATGTTTATTTCTTACTCCTGTTCCAAGTCTTCAATTTGAGTCCCTGTTTCCTTCCTTCACTGTTGGTTCCCTGTGTATTTTTCTTTTTTTTTTAATTTTTAAATATATTTTATTGATTATACTATTACAGTTGTCCCATTCCCCCCTTTCATTCTCCTCCACCCTGCACACCCTCTCCCACCCACATTCCTCCCTTTAGTTCATGTCCATGTGTCATAAGTTCTTTAGCTTCTACATTTCCCATACTGTTCTTGCCTTCCCCCTGTCTATTTTCTACCTACCATCTATGCTACTTATTCTCTGTACCTTTCCCTCCCCTTTTCTCCCCCAACTCCCCTGTTGCTAACCCTCCATGTGATCTCCATTTCTGCGGTTCTGTTCCTGTTCTAGATGTTTGCTTAGTTTGTTTTAGGTGTGGTTGTTAATAATTATGAGTTTGCTGTCATTTTACTATACATGTTTTTTTTTTCTTCTTTTTCTTAGATAAGTCCCTTTAACATTTCATGTAATAGGGCTTGGTGATGATGAACTCCTTTAACTTGACCTTATCTGAGAAGCACTTTATCTGCCCTTCCATTCTAAATGAAAGCTTTGCTGGATAGAGCAATCTTGGCTGTAGGTCCTTGCCTTTCATGACTTGGAATACTTCTTTCCTGCCCCTTCTTGCCTGCAAGGTCTCTTTTGAGAAATCAGCTGACAGTCTGATGGGAACTCCTTTGTTGGTAACTGTCTCCTTATCTCTTGCTGCTTTTAGGATTCTCTCCTTATCTTTAATCTTGGCTAATGTAATTATGATATGCCTTGGAGTGTTCCTTCTTGGGTCCAATTTCTTTGGGACTCTCCGAGCTTCCTGCACCTCCTGGCAATCTATTTCCTTTGCCAGACTGGGGAAGTTCTTCATTATTTGTTCAAATAAGTTTTCCACTTGTTGCTCTCCCTCTTCCCTTTCTGGTACCCCTATAATTCGGACGTTGGAATGTTTAAAGATGTCCTGGAAGTTCCTCAGCCTCTCCTCATTTTTTGAATGCTCGTTTCTTCATTCTTTTCTGGTTGGTTGTTTCTTTCTTCTGGTCCACTCCATTGATTTGAGTCCCAGTTTCCTTCCCATCAATATTGGTTCCCTGTGCATTTTCCTTTATTTCACTTAGCATAGCCTTCATTTTTTCATCTGATTTGCTACCACATTTAACCAATTCTGTGAGAATGCTGATCACCACTGCTTTGAACTGTGTATCTCATAGGTTGGCTATTTCTTGGTCACTTAGTTGTATTTGCTCTGGAGCTTTGATCTGTTCTTCCATTTGGGCCATTTTTGTTTTTTGTCTTGCCATGCCTGTTACGTATGGGTGGCAGAGCCTTAGGTGTTTACCAGGGCAGGGGAACCCATGTTGCTGGGTTGTGATGCTGTATGTGGGGGCGGAGTCTGAGAGGGAACATTGGCACTTGCTCTGCCCCCTGTCGGATTTCAGCCTTTTCCATACTTCCCCCAAGCAAACTGGGCCTTTCTGGTGCTCATTCCTGGGTGGATGGGTTTGTGTACATTCTAGGCCCCTGTGGGTCTCTCCAGCAAACTCTCCTGTGAGGCTGGGAGTTTCTTCTGGTACCTCACCCCCCACAGGTGTTTTCAGTCGGTGTTTTGAGGCTTTATTTCTCCGTGCTGGGACCCTGGGTTGCGAGGTCTGTCTTGCTCCCCAGTTTCGTCTGGTTTATCTGCACCGAAATGTGTGACCACCCAGTCAGCCAGCCTCTTTGCATGCCGTGCCCAGCTTGACAATCACCATCTTGCTGGGTCTGCCTGTTGCCATCCTGTGCCCGGGGTCTGCCTGCTGCCGATTTGTGCACCTGCTGCCGATTTGTGCACCCGCTGCCGACTTGCACGCCCTGTGCCACGGCTTTTTTTTCTGCGACCCCTCTTTGCTCAGCTGCCCAGCTCCACCCCTCCTCCCGGTCTGGATGAATGTGTCTATTTTAACTCCTTGGTTGTTGGACTTCCATACAGTTCAATTTTCTGTCAGTTCTGGTTGTTGTTTTGTTTCTAAATTGATGTTGCCCTTATTTTGGTTGTGTGAAGAGGCACAGCATGTCTACCTACACCTCCATCTTGGCCAGAAGTCTGTATATTTTTCTTTATTTCACTTTGTATAGTCTTCACTTATTCCTTTATTTTGTGACCATACTCAACCATTTCTGTGAGCATCCTGATTACCAGTGTTTTGAACTCTGCATCTGATAGGTTGGCTATCTTCTCGTTGTTTAGTTCTTTTTCTGGAGCTTTGGTCCATTCTTTCATTTGGGCCATATTTCTTTGTCTTGGCTCACCTGTTATGTTGTAAAGGGCAGAGACCTAGGTATTTGCCAGGGCAGGGCAACCCACTTCCCTGTGTTCTGGTCTGTATGTGGTGGAGGGGTCAGAGAGGGAAGAATGCCGCTTGCTTGGCTTTTACCCTGTTTTCAGTCACTTTCCCTGCTACCCACAAGCAGATTGGGCCCTTATGATGCTGATTCATGGGTGGGTGGGTTTGTGTACATTCTAGGACCCTGTGGCCTCTCCAGCGTACTCTTCTGTGAAATTGGGAGTTTCTCCCACCACTGAACCCCCACAAGTTTTTACAGCCAGGGGTTTTGAGGCTTTAGTTTCCCATGCAAGAATCCTGGTTTGTGCAGTCTCACTCCCCAGTTATTCCTCCTGGCTTATCTGTATGCAAATGTGGGACCCCACCCCCCCAGTCCCCGCCTTGCTGGGGTGCCAGCCACCACCTTGCTGCGTGCCCATCTTTGCCCCTCCTACTGGTCTGGATGAATGTTTCTTCTTTAACTTCTTGGTTGTCAGACTTCCATATAGTTTGATTTTCTGGTAGTTCTGGTTGGTTTTGTTTTTAATTGGTTGTTATCCTTCTTTTGGTTGTGTGAGGAAGTGAAGCGTTATCTACCTATACATCTATCTTGGCTGGAAGTCCCTATTTTGATACTTTTTATTGATAAAACTGGGAATGAGCTTGATTAATGGCTTATTGGACATTTGCAGTTCCTGTTTTGAAATTGTGTGTTTATATCATTCATTTTTCTTTTTAAAAAATTGAAGTATAGCCCTGACCAGGTGGCTCAGTTGGTTAGAGTGTCGTCCCGTACACCAAAAGGTTGTGTGGGTTCAATTCCTGATTGGGGTGCATATGTAGGTTGTGGGTCAGTCCCCAGTCAGGGCATGTACGAGAGGCAACTGATGGATGTTTCTCTCACACATTGATGTTTCTCTCCCTCTCTCTCTAAAATCAATAAACATATCCTTGGGTGAGGATTATAAAAAATTGAATTATAAATTACACACCATAAAATTCAACCTTTTTATATGTACCATTCAGTGATTTTGAGGAGATTTACAGTGTTGTGTAACCATCACTACAATCTGGTTTTAGAGTGTGTCCATTACTCCAAAAAGAAATTTCTTATTCATTTGCAGTCAGTCCTCATTCCCATCCAGATCACCAGGCAAATATTAATCTACTTTTCTTCTTCACAGATTAGCCTTTTCTGGATATTTCATATAAGTATGATTTCCTGCATTTATCTTCTTTCACTTAGTATAATATTTTTGAGGTTCAGTCATGTTGTAGCATGTATCAAATATTTCTTCCTTTTTATTGTTGAATAGGTACTTCATTGCATGGATATACTATATTTGTTTATCCATTCATCAGTTAATGGACATTTTGATTGTTTCCAGTTGTTGGCTTTTATGAATAATGCTGCTGTAAACATTTGTATACAAGTCTTTGTATGGACATGTATTCATTTCTCTTGATTAGATACCTAGCAGTAGAATTGCTGGGTCCTATGGTAAATTTATGTTTAACTCTTTAAGAACTAGCAAACTGTTTTCTAAAGTGACCATACCATTTTGCATTCCACCAACAATGTATGAAGGTACTAATTTCTTCACATCCTTGCTAACACTTGTTATGGTCTTTTTTTTTTTACTATTTTAGAGAGGGAGGAAGAGAGCGGGGAGAGAGAGAAACATAGATTTGTTGTTCCACTTATTTATACATTCGTTGGCTGATTCCTATATGTGCCCTGACCAGGGATTGAACCTACAACTTTGTCATATCAGGATGACACTGTAACCAATTGAGCTACCTTCATACTTGCCTTCATACTTGAGTAGTAATTTCATAGGAAATAAATTTCTATAAATATCATTTTTCTGAAAACATGTCACAGATGAGAAGTTTGTGCCAGTTTCTAGAGTAAAAAAAATGAAAAACATGGTTATGATAGTATAGAGTGAAATTTTAAAAAGAAAGAGAATTTGCAAAACAGCATTTGTAGTATGCCTCATTTATACACATGTAGATATTCATAGTGATATTTCTGATTAACTTGTACCATGTAATAAACCTCCCCACAAGTTAGTGATCCAAAAAACCATTTTATTATGCTCACGGATTCTGTGTATTAGGAATTCAGACAGGACGAGGCAATGATGACTAGGCCCTCAGATGGGAACGCTTGAATGGTCTTCCTCAGCTGAGGTGGCTGAAGGATGGACTCAGCTGGGACTGTCATTTTATGTGCCTACTGACGACTTCTCTAGATGGTGGTTTTGGGCTAGTTGGACTTACATTTTGGTTCAGGATTCCAGAGCGAAGCTGCATGGGCCTTCTGTGACTCAGCCCCAGAAGTCCCATAGTGTCACTTCATCATGCTCTCATTAGTTGAGGCAGTCACCAGCCTGCCCAGCATCAAGGGAGAGAACATAGACCCTAATTCCTGGTGGGAAGAGTGTCAGAGAATTTACAGCTATGTTTTGAGACCATCATTGCTTTTATGGACAAGAGTTTGGCTAAATGATGGCAGAAACTTTTTAGATCTCTTCTGTTCTACTTCCCAGAAGAGTGCTGACACACAGTAGTATTTGATAAATGTGTTGAATGAATGAGGCACAGGGTGTCTGCTCTTACAATACCTTTCTGCACTATATGAATTTTTCATAGTAAGCATATATTAACTTTATAGATAGAAACAAATAAAATGTATACATTATGCTGATGCTTTATTTCTTTCATATCTTAGGTATTTAAATGATTTCTATGAGTTGGAGCTACAGCATGGTTCTGGTGTTGTGGGCTGGAGCATTCCAGTGACTAAAGGGACTGTGCCTTCTCCAAGAGAATCCCACACAGCTGTTATATATTGCAGAAAAGATTCTGGGAGCCCTAAAATGTATGTTTTTGGTGGAATGTGTGGTGCTCGCCTGGATGACCTATGGCAACTTGACTTAGGTAAGCTTAACTTGATTCAGGCTCAGGAATTGCTTAGGATTGACAAATGCAAATATAAAAAATTTTTTTGAAAAATTTTTTTTATTGTAGTATTTATTGAGTTGCACTTAGATTCGTAACTAGCACTTGAAGCCATTACCAGGGGCAGCTGGGGTATGACATGAGTGGTTGCTGGTCAATCAGGTCGAACAAATGAATGCTTATGACAGTAACTCTTCTGTACTTCCTGTAAGTAGGACCACCATATGCCCTGGTTTGCTTGTGAGGGTCTTGGCTCATGCTTATTGTCCCATGTAATTATCAGTGGTACCCACTGTCATTCTGTAAAGTGTCCCAGTTGGGGATGGTTAAATTTATATGATTACTCTATCTACAGGAAATATAACATTAGTAATGTTATTGCTGGTCAGTGAAAAACCCTTGGATAGCTCTTTTTAAAGAAATCCTAGAAATAAATAGAGAGTAAGTGTGCCTCTTACTTTTGACTGTCTTCTGCACAGTATACTCTTACTTAAAATGTCAAAATCCTTAATCCAAATAAATTCCCTTACTTGTGCAACTGGGCCAGAAGTAGAAGTATTGTTTAAATACTCAATTTAAAATTGGTGGCCCTCAAAATATACCTCTCTATTACAAGTACTAACATTCAAGTGTAAATAGATTTCTGTGACTGGCAATTTATGTCAATGGAAATGTTTTTTTTTTTAAAGATTTTATTTATCTTTAGAGGTGAAGGGAAGGAGAGAGGGAGAGAAATATCAGTGTGTGGTTGCCTCTCGTGCGTCCCCTGCTGGGAACTGGCCTGCAACCCAAGCATGTGCCCTGACTGGGAATCAAACCACAGTTGTTTGGTTCGCAGGCCCACACTCAATCCACTGAGATACACCAGCCAGGGCGGAAATGCTTATTTTAAACTGAAATTTAAGTAACAGTTTTGAAACATTTAGTAAGCCCTTTTGGGTTTAAATTCTTTTAATTCTGCAAATTGAGGTAGTTTGCTGTTATTGGATCAAGTTGCTAATGTACTTATTTTTACTTTTAGAAACTATGTCATGGTCAAAACCAGAAACTAAAGGGACAGTGCCACTTCCACGAAGCCTTCATACAGCCAGTGTTATAGGAAACAAGTATGGTGGTTTTTTGCTTTTACTTTGTTTTTAAACCAACTTAAAAATACACACAAAGAAGAGTGATGTTAGTATTTTCTTGGAAATATATTACTGAATTTAATAATGTTTGATTGTGCTTACTAAAGCTAAAAAATATGCCTACAGAAGCTAAAATACTTACTGTGCCATTATCTTATCATGCTACCTCACACTTTTTTACATTCCTTACAATGCTTTGCGTGAGTAGGTATTACATAAGTGTAATAACACAGAGTGTTGTCATACTGATCTGTCCTCCATGGACAGGTTTGACACACCTCACTGTTTCTTTTTTTTTATACTCACCTGAAGACATGCTTATTGACTTTAGAGAGAAGGGAAGGGAGGAAGAGAGAGAGGGAGAGAAACATGGATAGGTTGCTTCTCATTCCCTAACCAGGAATCGAATCCATGACCTTATAGTTTATAGGACAATGCTCCAACACCCGGAGCCACACTGGCCAGGGCCTCAATGTTTCTTTTTACATATTCTTGGTAGTGCTTCATTAGTACTCAGGTATGTACTCAATATACCTGAGTACTCAATGGTTACTCAATGGTTAAACTTTTGATGGAGTTACCGCTGTAACCAGATTACCTGAATTCAGGGTTTGCCTTTGCTGTTTATCCTATGTGACCTGAGGCAAGAAACCTCGACTTGTCTGTATCTCAATTTCCTCAGTTATAAAATGCTGATAATAATAAAATCTACTTCACAAAGTGGTCATGAGGATTAAATGGATTAATACATATAAAATGCTTTGAACAGCACCTGGTACACAGAGAGCACTGTTTACTGGTTAGCCATTACTATCATTAACAAGTTCCCTTATTTGTGCAACACTGGGCCAGAAGTAGAAGTATTGTTCAAATGGAGCTTAATTCAGTGTTTGTTTGTATAGGGGCTTTACCTTAAATGTTATGTTTTAGGAAACAACTAGCTGTGATTTAGAACCTCATTAGTTCTTTTTTTATTATGAATTTTATTAAATTTATTGCAGTGATATTGGTCAATAAAATTTTATAGGTTTCAAGTACACAATTTTGTAATACATTATCTGTATATTGCATTGCGTGTTCACCACCCAAAGTCAAGTCTCCTTCTGTCACCGTATTTATTAATTCATTTTACTATAATAGACAAAATATAATGTTTTAGGAAACAACTAGTTGTAATTTAGAACCTCATTAGTTCTTTTTAAAAAATAGACATAAATAAAATAGACATTTTTTAAAACAGCAGAACCCTTTTATAAAATGCAGCTTTTCATTGGAATTCTAATATATAAGAACGTAAAAATAGAGTTTCTCTTGTTGGCTTGAGGTCACATGGGCCCTAAATTCTGCGGGATGAGCCTTTCTCCTTTAGTAGCCATTAGACATGTCTCAAAAAAAAACCCTCGGGCCCTAAGAAAAAAGTTTAAAGTTTTTTATTTGAGTGATATCAGAGTTATATGAAACTCAACCCTCTTTGGTTACTATGTAACGTACAATTCTAAGTTTGACTTTGAAGATCTTGGATCATTTGTGTATCTTTCTGACTGAGATACCCTTAGTATATTACATGCAATATTAATTTTCAAAAGTATAATCATTGAAATGTCCCCCACTTTAAAGAACTTGCCAGAGAGAAATAATTTTGATTCTTTATTGCTTCATAAAATTGTAAACTCTTAAAAGAAGTTTACTTCTTGAACACTTTACCTGATTCATGATCTTGTTTCCATTACCTTGACATTAACAAATGAGTAAATAGTTGTATAGGTTGATGTCAACGAAGAAGAAATTTAAGTCTATTATTAGCATTTTAAACCTAAAAAATAAAATGAAAGCTTTAGGAAAAAGATCAGCTACTTTACATTCTTTTTGTTTGTCTTTTAGGATGTACATTTTTGGTGGATGGGTTCCACATAAGGGGGAAAATATTGAGACTTCACCTCATGATAGTGAATGGAAATGTACCAGTTCATTTTCGTACCTAAATCTCGGTGAGTCTTGTAAGAGTTATTTATTGAAGTAAAATTTATTAACAAAAGAAATTTTCGTTTTGTAGTTTAAGAATAGTAGGTTAGTCATGGATATTTCCATCTTTTCAGATACAGCAGAGTGGACCACCCTAGTGTCAGATTCTCAGGAAGATAAAAAAAATTCAAGACCAAGACCAAGAGCTGGGCACTGTGCTGTTGCAATTGGCACTCGATTGTATTTTTGGAGTGGAAGAGATGGCTACAGAAAAGCTCTAAATAGTCAGGTGTGCTGCAAGGATCTTTGGTATCTTGATACTGGTAGGTAAGAGTATTTAACAGATACAGTTTTTCCTTTAGGTAAATAAATATTCAATTAATGTCCATCTTTTTAGACTCATTCTAAATGCCACTGCTTGTCTTTTCCATAATTAAAAATGCATGGAAGAAATAATATATGTAGATACTTTCCACTTCAAGAGAGTTTCTTAATTTCCCTCTCCTTGAAGGCAGACTGGATTTAGTGACTCCCTTCTTTTTTTATTTTTTAAGATTTTATTTACTTATTTTTAGAGAGAGGAGGGGAGGGAGAAAGAGAGGGAGAGAAACATCAATGTGTGGTTACCTCTCATGCGCCCCCAACTGGGGACCTGTCCCGAAACCCAGGCATGTACTATGACTGGGAATAGAACGGGCAACCTTTTGGTTCCAAGGCTGGCACTCAATTCACTGAGCCACACCAGCCAGGGCTAATGACTTCCTTCTAAAGAAGAGAGTATGTGAAGGGGAAAAAAAATAGAATCTTTACAGTGGAGGAATCTGGCAAATAGCACCTTAATCAAGTGATTAGGGTTAATGTCACTAATAGTCATGTTGATATCATTTACCCCTGCCTTCCATACTATGTGATAAAAACAAGTTTCTCTTTTGTGATACTTTTCCCAAAAATCCATTATCCCACCCTAACTGTGAGAACATATCAGACAACCCCAAATTGACAGACATTCTAGACATTCTACAAATTATGTGAACACTACTGTTCACATTTTCAAAGTGCTGAAAAACAAGGAAGGACTGAGAAAGAGTCACAAATTGGAGGAGACTAAGGAGACACGATGACTGAATGCAAGCTGGCACCTTCCTAGAATGAAAAAGACATTAATTGAAAATCTGGTGAAATCTGAATAGTCTATATACTTAGTGAACTTCTTAGTTTTAACAAATGTGTTAACATTAGGGGGAAGTGGAGTAAAGGGTATTTGGGAATTCTTTGCAACTTTTCTATATCTAAAATTATTTCAAAATAAAAGATTTTTTAAAAAACTTACAACACCAAGGAAATTTTTAAATATGGAACTCATATCTACTTTTTTTTTTGGTCATTTTT
>PVKM010008533.1:0-38785 GCA_004027735.1 Carollia perspicillata
AGAGGGAGGAGGAGGTCTTGAGGAGTGGAACATCCCAGCCTAGAACACAGGGGCCCTGGCCTCCCGGGACCCTCCAACCTTCATGGCGCTTTTCACCCTGATGTTGTACTGGGTGCCTCCACCCATCAGCATCTCAAGGCCATGAGGGTGGAGATGTGACTTGTCCCTGCACATAATAGGTGCTCCATAGTGATTGAAATGGGCCCATTTGGACATGGGCTATCTGAGTAAGGCCATCTCTCAGCACCCCCGCCCCCATCATCTGTTCTGAGCCCTAGGAATTCCCACTCCTTCACCAGGTGGGCCTGGCCCAGGGACCACCTCTGTGGTGCCCTCAGCCAGATGGGCGGGCAGGCAGGCAGGCAGGCAGGCAGGCGGGGCTGCTGTCTGTCCAGAGGCAGTGAGAGGTTGGGTAGAGTTGGCAGTGCCAGCCTGTCTCCCCCCACCCCACCCCCAGCAGATGTGTTCCCGCTGAAGGGGGATCTTTTATGCTCGCCCTGGGAAGATGTCAGTCTGGGCAGGCTGCCAGGACCCTGGGGCTCGCCCTGCTGAGAGTGGGTAAGTGAACTGAGTACCGGCCTGAGAACCCACCACACCTGGCAGTGGGAGAGGCAGATCGAAACTGCTTCCCAGGGACCTGGAGGGGAGAGTCAGAGGACTCTGGGACTTGGGAATCTTGTCCCAGAGTCCTAGCAACTCCTCCCCAAACTATAGGCTCCACCTTGGGCCAGGCTGCCACCCCCATCTCTTCCACTCACTCTCAGTACTTGCCAGGGCAAAGTATTCTTTTCACTGAATGCACTCACTCATTCATGCCTTCCAAAAATATTTATAAACATCTGTTCAGGGGCTGGGACTCAGGGGGAACCTAACAGGCCACCCTTCCCTGGCAGGGCTGACAGTCAAGCAGGAGAGGAGACAGATGACCAACAGTGCAAACCTTACGTTTAGCAGATACACCATCCTTTAAAAGGTGCCAAGTGCTGCACAATCATTCAAAGCCAGGAAAGCGGTAGGAAGGTGTGGGGTGTGACATTTGGAGGCCTTGAGGAGGGGGTGACGTCTGAGGGAAGACCTGGGGGAGGGGAGGGACAGTGTCATATGGACATCTGCAGGAGTGTCTGGCAGACGGCACAGCCTGTGCAAAGCCCTCAGGCAGTATGGTGACTGGCTTGTGTGAAAAGGGATATTGAGGACCTACGGGATGGGTGTAGATGACACCAAGAGGTGGCGGCATGGGACCAGACTGTGTAGACGGGTATTCAACTCTAAGTCAGTTTGTGATGGTCTGTTGCCTAAAACTGCTCCTGACTCCCTACTGCCTTTGAAAGGAGCTCCAGGCCCTCCCACCAACTAGAGCTCTGGGCACACAGGCCTCCCCAACCTGAGCCTCCAACAGGCCCTGGGCCCTTGCCCCATTCCCCTCACTAGAGGCTTCGCCGCAGAGCCAGTCCTGACCTCCCAGTCACCGCTCCCCACCCCTCTGAGCACCCTCTCAGCAGTTGGGGCAGGGCCAGGCCCAAAGCCCTTAAGTCCATAGTCTGGAGACCAGTGAGGGGCCCTGGAATTTAAGCTTCAATGACTGCTTGGAAAACTCACTCCTACACTGAAGAAATCCTAATGTCTAATTAACCATGTGAGGCAGGACCCCACATTTACCTCTAGGAAGGGGGATGCCATGTCCCATGTCTCTCGAATCACACGCACAAATGGCATTGTGCAGAGCAGAGCCCTAGTGTCCACCCGAAGTGGTGCGTGAACTTAGGCAGAGCGTCACTCCCCAGGGCATTGGTCTGCGCCATAGGTTGGAGTCTTCAGTTGTACTGACCTAGGACTCACCTGCGTTTCCTTTCCCTGCTGAGCTCACTCCCTGCCAGTCCCCTGGGGGTGGGGGCAGGACGAGGAAGGAGGACCAGCCTGACAGCCCCCATCTATGGTCCTTTCTTTCTTTTTCTCCTTTTTTTTGCCCTATTTCAGGTAAAGCGGAAGTACTCTAAGGGTCGGCCCCAGAGGGGGTGATGCAGGGGCTCTGGGAGGGCCCACAGAGGCCGCCACAGGTCCTGTCTTCACACAGTCTGGTCTGGAGAAGCAGGTGGAAGGTTCCCAAGCAGCCCTGGGAGTGGGCCCTCGTTCACCCGACAGCCCCGCTGTCCTGAGCAGGCTGGAACCCTGAGACCTCAGTTCCCGATCCCCGCAAGGACTCGCCAAAGGTGCTCTCATAAACCCCGAGTCTTGGCTGCTTTGGCTTCTCTATCCCACCCCTGAAGAGGTAGGTTCCAGCAGGTTGTCCCCAAGAACACCCCTCTGTGGCACAGGGCTGCTTGCTGCCTGTTTAGACGGACACAAATGCTTAGCGTGAGGAAAAGAGACAAGGCTGCCGGCCCAGTTGCTAATCAGGTTTATTTTCCTGTGTGCACAGGAACTGGACAGCCGTCCAGGCATGGCGAATGGTGTCCCTCCCCGGGGCAGGGTACTTTGTATGAACCAACCACGAGGTCTCCTGCTCATCCCTCTGCTCTGCACACTCCCATCTGCTGCTCTGCACCCCATGAGATCTCTTTGACCCCACAGCACTGCCTGTCTCGATGAGGAACCCAGTGCAGCCGTCCCTCTGACTCCAAGCAAGCAAACATGCCCACTCAAGCCCAGGAGGAGGCCTAGCCAAGCCATCCCCAACAATGGGCCAGCTTCACTGTCACCTCATGTGTTTGGCTCTGGCCACTGGACCCGCGGCCTGTTCAAAGAATCCCCAGCCCCAGGCAGACCTACTCAATGTCGCTGAGCAACAAGTAGGCATGTGCACCTTAAGGGCCACAGAAAAGTTAAAGTGGTGGGTTCTCAGGGACCTCAGGGCTCAGGGATGTTGGGACCCAGGTGTTTCCAGCTGGAAGGCACACAACACCAGGCAGTCAACACAGGGCTCTGTGGACTTCCCTGGATCCAGCCCCACTTGGCAGTGTGCACGAGGCACCCCCTGGTGGTGGCCAGAGGGTAGGACTGGGCAGGGGCAGCTCCTAAACCCCAGACTTGGGTTTCTGCCATGGAGCAACCTCAGTTCCTTCCTGTGAAATGAGGGGTGGCTCTTCCCAGCCTGTAGGATGCAGGACAAAGAGTGAGAGGAACCCTATGAAGAACCCCCTATTCTCCTCACAGCTTGAGACCAGACTCCCAGCTGATTGCTGTGCAGCCTTGGAGGCCTCAGGGAAGTGCCTGGTTAGCACGCAGGGGCACCTGATGCCTGGTGGGCACAGCCTGTCTTCAGCTTTGTGACAGTTATGCTGGACCTCTTGCCAGAACTGAAATAATCTGCTTCTCTGGAGACTTGGTCCAAGGCCCTCCTGACCTGCTGACAGTTTGAGCCCATGTCCAAAAGAGGGAGCTCCCTAGATGTAGAAATGGGGTTACCCTGGACAAGCTCTTTCCCATCTGGCGCAGTTTCCCCACTGCACCAGCTGGGAGGCCTCGATGGTACCCGCTAGGCCCAGGGTTCAGTGAGACAATGCCTCCTGCTGCCTGGCCCTTCAACCTGTTGTACTTCCTTGCCAGTCAGGGTGCAGTCTGGGTGAGCAGGCACCCCTTTTGTGCTTTCTGGGCCCCAGCCCCACCTCAACTAGTGCAATCCCAAGACACCAGGCTCTAGGTACCCCAACATCCCCACTAGCACCTTCCCCTGCCTGGGTCCTAGATAGTACTTCGGCTCTCCCATGAGTCCCCACTCACTGGCCACCCAACCACAGGGAGGGTGCTGCCCAGGACACGTAGGTCATTGGGTGCTTATCCCACACTGTGGGGCTGGTGGGAAAGATCCCAGGTGTTGCCCAGGGCCTCTGAAACAGCTGGAGACCACCCACCCTATTCAGACCTGCTGCAGGGGCCCTCCTGGTCCTGTCCACCCGTCACTGCCATTATTACCCTCCGTCCCGGGAACAAAGCTCCCAGCTCAAGTGGCCAGCTCCATTCCACCCTGTCCTGTCCCCACCCCTGCCCCCTGCACTGTAACCTTACTCTGGGCCTCAGCACAGTTTAGCACTTGCCCTGCAAGCTAAATCCCCTCCCACACCCACCACGCTCTCCTTGTTAAGATCCAGGCCCAGCACAGACAAGAACCAGGACAGGGAGAGGTGGATCCGCCTTTATTGGTTGGGGGGACGGGGGGTCCCCATCTCAGTGAGGATGCCGTGGAGGTTTCTTCACTCACCATGGGCACGGATGGGAAAGGGGGTGTTACAGCAACTCCCACTCCACGTTGGTCGCCTACACCACCGCCCCCAAGGGCGGGGATGGGAGGAGCAGTGAGGGAAATATCCCAAGGGATGGCCTGTCCCATGTGACACAGACCTGTGGTGATGCCACAGTGCTGGCTTCAGAGAGGGAGAATGCCAGGCAACATGACCTGTGACCTTCTGAAAATGGCAGGGAAGCGGCAGAACCAAGGCCCAGCAGCCTCAACAGGTGAGCCGCAGCAGGAGTCTCAGGAAAAGGCTAGTGTGCCCTCCACAGCCCCCCAGCATGACAGCCTAGAGAGCTAAATGCCCAGGGGACATGGAAGGTATGGGTTTTGGGTGCAGGGCGGGGATGGGCAGTGGGCAGAAGGGGCCTCCCACAGAACCTCGCGGCTCCCCCAGAGTACTCTTAAAAAGAAAAAACAAAAACCCTAAGGAATGGAACTCTACATACAGAAAACCCTAGTTTAGATTTTTTTAAAAATAAGAGAAAATGTGATCTGAACCCACAGCATGGTCTACTTTGCAGGGCAGGTTTCCTTCATGAGGAGAGGACTTGGAATGGCACGGACACGCTGGACACTGGGCTCCTCCGGATGGCAGCTCGGGCCTGCGCAGACCCCTCGCCACCTGCAGGAGGAGGGGCACTCAGATGCCAGCACCAGCAGGGCAGACCCCGCCCAGAGCCACGCCCCTCACTTCACTCACTCAGTTGGCGTTCCTCTGGCGGACTTGCTTGCCTTTGTCATTCACATGGTGCCCACTGCTCTTCCTGGGGATATTGAGGGGGGTGCTTTTCAGGACTCAGGAGGACAAAACAGCCACCTGTCACCCCCACCTCCAGTCACCGATGGAGAGGCATCCAGGCCAGCAGCTCCCCCAGCCCTGCCCACACCAACCCCTCACCCGACACTGCAAGGCTAGGACTCACAGTGGAGCAGAGCCTGTGTCCTCATCTGTGTGGATGCGCAGCCAAGTCACATGCAAGAGAAAAACAGACATCGGGGGTGGTTCTTGTCCTGTTGGGTGGTGCCCTGTGTCCCCAGCTGGACATGTGGGGAGCCAGGCCCATCCCTGGGACACATACACTCAAAATAAGCTATCTGGGGTCACAGCCTGAGGGTCTCCGCAGCTCTGCCTGCTCTCCTCGTCCGCTCGCAGGCAGGCGGGCACCCTGGCCTGGCCCAGGCAGCTCAAGTTTCCTGAGCTTTGTCAGGTACAGTCATGGGCTCGTTTGGACAATGGTCCTCAGACCCGAACGGTTGCTACAAGGGGAGAATGAGCAGCTGAGGGTGGCTGCTCACCAGATCCCCAGCCCCAGAAGGTGGGGCAATCCCTGGGGACTTGACTAGATGAGGAGGCAGTCCCTCAACCTGGATGGTGCCTAAGCCCCTGGTTCTAGGGCACAGGGCCAGCTCACCATCCAGGATGTCATCTGACTTCCGCCGCTTCTCGTAGATGAAGATAATGATGACCAGCACGAGCACCTCGGCCACAATGCCCAGGAAGGGCCAGAGGGCGGCAAGGTGGTTGCGCACACGCAGCGTGATGATGGCCTGGTCAGTGCCCTCCGTGCTGGTGCCGTTGCAGGCATACTGGCCGGGGTCAGCCTCCAGGTCCAGGTTCTGCATGTGCAGCTCTGTCTTGGTGTCCGAGGACACCACAAACTTGTTCTGGGAGTTGTTGGTGAGGACCTGGGGGCAGGTGGACCTTATAGGACACTGAGGCCCAGGCCATACCCCCCAACCCCAGACAGGTGCAACCCTCACCTGGTCCCCAGCTTCGGTTATCTTGTACCACACCCACTGGGTCACTGGGGGGAAAGACTCAGACTTGCAGGTCAGCACAACCATCTCCCCCTCAGTGGCATGCTCTGACTTCTTCACTGCCTTGATCTTGGGGGGCCCTGGGCAAGAGAACAGCACAGTGGAGCTTGAGCCCCACCGCCTGGAGGAGCCAACCCTCCTTCAGTGTATAGGCTTCTCTCACTCCACAGATGGAGGAGCCTGCCCCTTCCGACACACTCTGGGGACCACAGAGCTCACCTTTCACGCCCAGGCTGGTCCTGCCTAGCTCCGGGAGGAAGATGCAGAAGTACTGTCCTGAGGGCTCGTCTGTGTCCACCCTGCAAGCAGACATGGCTGTGAGCTGCACTCTGCAGGTGGGGCCAGAGCATGGCCTCTGCAGTGATGGTCAGGAGGGTACATACAGCCCGTGTCCCATCAAGGAGTGATGAGGTGGTTTTGGGGATGGCAGATGGGCTTGACCCTGCTCCCAACCTGGCACCCTCACCAACGAGCCCCTGCGCATAGGAACTTCAGAAGCTTGAGAACAGGGTTCTGTGTTTCCAGAGCCGGCTTGGCCTCGATTAAGACAAGGCTTCAGCCCTGGCTGGTGTAGCTCAGTGGATTGAGCATGGGCCTGTGAACCAGAGGATCGTGGTTCGATTCCCAGTGAGGGCACATGCCTGGGTTGCAGGCCAGTTCCCAGCAGGCGACGCATGAGAGGCAACCATACATTGATACTTCTCTCCCTCTCTCCTTCCCTTCCCCTCTAAAGATAAATAAATAAAATCTTAAAAAAAAAAAAAAAGACAAGGCTTCAACTCGGGCAGCCTTGAGTGCCTGAGACCTTAGTAAACCAGGAATTCAGGGAGTGCAGGCTGGGGGACCCCTGTAGTGGCCTTCTCACATGCCATCGCCCAGAGGAAGGAAAAAAGGGTCTTGGAGGCCATGATGTCTGGCCGCTACCAGATCCTCCCTGGTTCCCGGGCTTCTCACAATCGAAGGTTCTAAGCAGAGTCTGTCTAACGTCTTTCCCGTGTGGGCTCAAGGACAACAGCCTTCATTCTGGCTGATGGTGTGGCTGTTAACAGTGAGAACCAATCAGAGCAAATGGGCAACAGGGAGCCCGGGGTGAAACCAGCCCCCAGAAAAGAGGCCCCACCCCTCTTCTGCTAGGACCAGTGGGACACGGGGCCTGGTGCCTCTGTGGGCCTCACGCACTCATACTGCGTTGTCCTACTGTGCAGCTCGTCCTCCTGCAGCACGATGTCCCCTTTCATCCAGCGGTGGCCCAGGATCTCAGCATCACTGCCATTGAAGGTGCAGGTGAGGCGTGTTTTAGAGCCACTGGAGTCTACGGAAGTCAAGATCTGGCTCTCTGTGTGGTCGAATGAGAGGAGATTAGCCAAGGGATCAGAGAAGGACAAAGTCTGTGACCCCCACAGCCGCCTGCCCACTTGTCCCTGTAGCAAATCTGCGGTGGCACCTCCACAGTCACAGTGCCCTCTTGGGGCAGAGAAGCCACAGCCCTGCTGACAAGTCCAGAGCCTCACTGGCATGTTCAGGAAGGGTCTCTCCTTTGGAGTTAATGGGGCCTCGGGTCTGAAGAGCTACTGGGTGAGACAGGGGCTTGAGGTGGGTTTTGTCAGCAGACAGGGGTCTCAGATGTAGGAAGAGAGGCCAACACCCACTTGGGGTCCCAACTCATGAGCCCAGCCCAGCACAGATCCTAATTTCCTTAAAATAAAAATAAAAGGAAATAAATCTCTCCGTGCTCAGGGCACCACTCCCTCGCTGGACAGTCTTGCACATTCCTTCTTCTTCATCAAAGCAAACCACCATGATGGGGACAGGTGTGCTGGGCTTGTGCCCTGGGCAGCACAGGGATGACATGGCCAGGGCATGCCAGCTGCCCCCATCCTTGAAAGAGCCCTCTTCCCGGAGAGTCAGGAGTTCCCACAGCCCAGTCACAACTGCCATAAAGCCACCATACAGGAGACAGTCTGTTGTCCTGCCCAGGACACTGAGGGTGGACTCCCATTAGCAAAGGTGCTTTAACTCAGTTTCCACTTAGGCAAATCTCTCCATTAGTTTTGGATGGTCTCTTGAGGAACTGAAACGTGAAAAATCAGCCCTGGCTGGTGTGGCTCAGTGGATTGAGTGCTAACCTGCAAAATGAAACGTCTCCAGTTCAATTCCCAGTCAGGGCACATGCCTGGATTGCGGGCCAGGTCCCCAGTTAAGGGCATGCAAGGGGCAACCGATCAGTGTTTTCCTTCCTCTCTTTCTCCCTCCCTTTCCCTCTCCCTCAAAATGAACAAAAGCTTAAAAAGAAAGAAAGAAATGTGAAAACCACTTAGAATCTGGTAAGAAACACAAGAGAGTGGGTGTAAACTAGGAGGGCTCCTCTTCAGAGACCAGAAATGGGAGGTGAACCCCAATCCCCTGGTGTTCACAGAGGAAGCCAGGCAGGTGTTTCATGGACCAGAGGTCAAAGGTGAGGGGGACGGAGCCTTCTGCCGCAACTGCACAGCCATGCCAGATGCTGACCAACCACCAGTGGGGCAGCGAGCACTCGCCCGTCCATGCCAGAGCCTGTCCCAGGGTGGGGGTAGGTGTTGTATGGACACCCCTGCCCCACCACCATGGGGTCTCAGGCACCACGAGGCTGCCCACACTGGCCCCCATCTACCTCCTTTGGGGTGATTCCAAGGCAGAGCTTTACATGGACGTGTCTGTTTGTCCAGATGGTCACCCATACCCTGGGGCCCTGGAGACATCCCCTCTAAAATGCTATGCCCACAGGATTAAGCATAAAGCGATTCAGCCAGAGCTGTTTACAATGAGCCTCTTTTCCTTTCAGTCTGTGGGGAGAAGCCTGTGGCATAGCTGGGTGAAAAAGCACAACACAAGACTGTGTTTGAACTACTTCTGTTCAGAGGCCACCACGCTAGCAAAGTGGCTGCAAGAAACCCAGCAGCCTGGCTGCCACGTGGCAGGCCCATCCCACCCGGACCCCTGCCTCCTCACTGGGGACACCCAGTGACTTTGCAAGCAAAACTCTGAAACCACAGAACAAAACACACGAAATTGGGCAGAATGACCAGAGGCAGTGACCCCCATCTGGATGGTTATCTTAGCTGCCTAGGACTCAGCCCCAGTATAAATGGATTCCACGAGCAGCAAACCTCTGGCTTATACCTAATACCCCAGTCCACAGGGAAATGACAGGAAAGGTATCCTCCTGCATCCACTGGACACCACACCGGACTCTCATCACATGAGCAAAGCTTGCTTGGCTTTACCCATCCACAGAGAGACCCAGTGAGTCATTAAGAAAATTAAACCTCAAAACCTAAAAGGGCAGCAGAAAAACTTTATCTGAAAGACCTCGCAGTTAGATCTGGAATGACCCACAGGTAGAACACATCTGGCCTCTCCTCAGACAGTCTGAGATCAGCGTGCAGCAAGCATGCAGCCCCAGCCCCAGCCCCAGCCCTATGCTGGGTCCCAGGGCTACGGCCCAGGGTCTTGGCACTTAGGTCCTCAGTGAGACAGTGGCCTCCTGCCCTGCCCCACTGTCAACTTGAGGCATTCAGACCAAGCTTTCCAGCTGCATTTCTAGTCTGAGAGGACGTGGGCAGGACACATGCACAGCCAGGTAGGGACACTTCCTTTACAGGCCAGTCCTCACCAACTCACCGCTGGTCGCCTGTTGGCTCTTACTTTAAAAGAAGACACGATGCCTCAGAATTCCAGGCAAGCAGGGATGAAACAAAAAGATCAACCACAGCCAGATAGGAAATGCAAGGAGGGATCTGGGGCTGGAGCACCCATCTGCTCCCAGGGTGTATAGACACACATACCCTACACGTGTACATGTGTGGACGGTAGGGGCGTACACAAAGAGACATGTACCCACACACAAACACTTGCGTACACATACACAGAGTGCACACGTACATGCACACCCCATCACGGTTCCCTTGCCGCACGGAGGAGAGCACAGGCTGCTGGTCAGGAGGTCCTGGGGGCCCAGGCTACCTGTTCTGGGGCAAGGTAGCTCCAAGGCCCCAGTAACAAGTAGACCTCACATCTTCCCACCTGGGGTGGTCCAAAGGCAACTCATAGGGTTCAGGACAGGCACAGTTAAAGCTAGAAACTCAGCTGTCTGGCCTGGAAGCCACCCAGTAATCCATACTTCTCAGGAATTAAAATTTCCCAAGACTGCACAACAAGCAGCTGTGTGCCAAGCTGGGAGCAGTCAGGGCAGGAAGTGAGGCCAAGGCAGTCCTCCCAGATGGCCTGCCTCTCTCTGCCGTAGAGCCCCGACCCCTCACCTGTGCTCTCATCCCCTCACCCAGGGGCTGCCAGAGGAGGTTGGTCAGATCTCATCCTGGCTGTACTTGCCTCCCTGTGGCAGAAAGAGGTGACTTGCAACTGAGCCTAGATAGAGCCCCTCAGGCAGGTGTCCCTGCTCTGGACTGAGGGCTACGAGCAGCGTGGTACCAAGGCCCCACCTGGGCCCCCTGCCAGCCATCTCACCAGGGAGCCTCCTGTGAGCTGGCCATCATGCTGCCACATCTGTCTCCTGCATCTTCAACAGGACCACCTCACTCCCGGGGAGAAGAGGGGTGTCTAGGAATTATAATGGCTGTGACCCTACCCGGGGTCACCACACACAGAGACCTGCCGCTGTAAATGATGTTAACATTTAATGTTAAAATGTCACTGGGACAGGGCTCTTAGGAAAAAAAGTCTCACAGGCTGGGGGGCAGGGTGGCTGGAGAGAGATGTTGGCGAAAGGTTGAAAAGCATATCCTCTAGCAACCCCTGGCCAAACTCAATGTCCAGGACTTGGGGGAAGTACCCCCAGAATTCACAGGGACAGGATGGAGGAACCTCCATCTCTAGAGCACCAGGAGACCGGGGAAAGAAAACTGAAAATGCCATTCTGTGATTCTGGCCCTATGACTGTAACCCACATTGCCAAGTAAAGTCACCTTCATCTAAAAACAGCCACCCCTCCTCGGTATCCACTCAGCAGCCAGGCTTGGGGCGCGGGGCCAGGCAGGCCTCGAGGTAAACAGCCAAGAAACTTGTAGGATGAGGCTGAAGGTACCCGCCCTCCTCCCCACCCATGGCAGCACTGCAGGGCCCAGATAGGAGCCAAGAGTGTTTCAGGGATACCAGCCATGGGCTCCTTACCTCCCCCCCCAGTCCCTCCATCCCACCAGGAGGTGGCTCCTGCTCCCCTCACCTGAGGCTCAGAGAGGCCAAGTCATCAGCCAAAGAGACCCAGATGGAAAGCTGGCACGCTCCCGACCTGCTTGGCCAGGACAACAGTTCTCTGGGCAATCCCAGGGACAGCCAGGGTCTCCTGGCAGGAGAATCGCCCCCGGGGCCTCAGGGGACCAGGGTGCTGACGCTCAGATGG
This sequence comes from Carollia perspicillata, assembly GCA_004027735.1. Lineage (NCBI taxonomy): Eukaryota > Metazoa > Chordata > Mammalia > Chiroptera > Phyllostomidae > Carollia > Carollia perspicillata. Next base: position 11,445 of record PVKM010008533.1, read on the forward strand.
AGGGACTTGCTCTTGGCGAGAGCTCCCAAAGCATTTCTGGAGTGCTGACCTGGCCAGGAAAGGCAAACACTGTCACTAAGTCACCCCTCCCAGGCAGAAAAAGGACATGTGGAGACATCTTCCAAAAGACTTTCAGATCTTTCTAAGAGTCCCCGGGGAAGGTGAACTGTCGAAAGTGAAAGGGGGGAAAAACAGACAGGAGTCGCAGGGAAGTCAGGCAGGAGGTAAGTGTGCAAGAACAGCCCCAAATGTACAATGGCATGGATCCTCTAGGCTTCCTGGCGGGAGCTCTGGAGAGTCACCCAGAGCTTCCACTCTAAGGAGAGAGGAACAAACTCAGAAACTGCTCCCAGCAGAGGAAGAACATAAGCTCTTTGACCCCATTGGCCAACTGCAGCCATCGAGGACTATTTCTAAAGGGTTCAAGCTGCCAAATTGCAGCTGTGGAACTTCCAAACTCACTTCACCTATGGGCTCCTGAGTCTTTCCAGACAGCAGTAGCAGGCACGCAGGCCCTTGCCGAGAGGCATTCAATAAATGGCGGTCTTGATTACAAGGGAGAAGACAGATGCAATTGAGATCATACGGTAGATCAGAAGCAACTCAGGGAAGCCTGTTCAAGAGGCAGTCCTTCCAGGCCTCTGCCCAGGACAGTTCACATGCCGCTCAGGGCCCCCTAGGAGCTACCTCCCCAGAAGAGCCCCAAGTCATTCTGGTCTGCACTTTGTTCCCTACATGCTGGTCACTAGAAATCTTTAACCCAAAACAAACGGGAAGTCTCAATACAGGAAGAAAATGTCTATTGGGCCTCCCCCTGGAAAATTATACCTTAATCTGTTTCTCATGAGCATTCTCTAAATCGCATCTGTCCTACCCCCCAAGAACAGCTCTAAAACGTAATGCTGTTTGACAGTCCGCAAACATTTTCTCCACTTCCAGCTCTTTACTAGGTGGCCAAGGAGACCTCACAGTGACCTTGGAATATTCTACCTCCCCTCCTAGGCCTGTTTCTATCCCTGGAAAAGGAGGTGGGTGAACTAGATACGCCATCTCATCTGTGCAGGGAAATCAGAAAAACAGGCGGCAGAGAGTGTTGGCTTCCCTACAAGGGTTTAAATTTAAATGTCTGTGCTAACACCAGGAGCAGGTGCATACCCAGAGCGAGACTCGGGACCTAAATCCCGACAAGAATGACAATCCCTGCCAAATCCAAGACTGCCCGCCTCAGGGATACTCACGTGCACTTCCTTCCTGTGTCTACTTGAGGGGAAAAGGCCCCTTTCCAGATGAGAGCCAAGGGCCCCGAGGAGCCCAGGAGGCCCTCAGCCGCACCTCTCGTCCCAGTACAACCCGGGCCGGCGGAGGCGTGGGGGAGGCCCACTCTCAAGCTGCCTCCCCAAGCTCCTGGGCTCTCGTCCAAAGGGGACGCTGTAGGACCCATACGGATAGTCCTTCCCTGCAGGGAAAGGGTGGGGGGCCGCCTCCAGATCCTCTCCCCAGGTACCCTCACCAGGGTCAGGCCACTCCCGGACCCTCGTCCCTTCCCCAGGGCTCCGAAATCCTGGACTTCACCTCCAGAATCTCGTCGGACCCCACCAGCCTCCCATGCCGGGGTTTCCCCACACAGAACCTCGGCGAGGAGCCCCGTGGGTGACTGCTAATAACTCCGGGTACTGCCGCCCCTGGAGCTCCTGGGTAGTAACCCCACCACCAACGCCGGAGGAACCCCCGAGGCTGGACCCGCGTCCGCCTGGCCCAGTCCTTACCCGCTCTGGAGCCGCTCTCGGCGCCCAGCAGCGCGAGCCCTAGAACCACAACAAGCTTGATCGCCATGTCGCCGTCGCCTCCGCCGCCAACCAACGCCCGCAGCGTTATAAGAACCCGGAAAGCGAGCCGGGAGCGCGCGCGCGCGCAGGGCGGAGCGCGCATAGCCCGCCAGCCGTCGTCTGCGCACGCGTGAGAACGCACGTACACACGCGCAAGCAACAGCAGGCTCCCACTACCGAAGCCCGGACGGCAGCACCAGGTGACTTGGGCACGCCCTGCGGCCTAGGGCGTGGCCACGTTGCTAGGAAACAGGGATAGGGCATTCATTTGTTCAGCGTGTTACTCAAGACCTAAGCTGAGTTGAAAGAAGTTAAAATGTTCGGTTTATATCACGTGTATTTTACCACAATACAAAAATAAAAGCATTAAGGGAGGCCATAGAGATCTCTGTGAACAGGGGGATATGTCCCCTGAGGGAGGCGGGAGCTGCCAGATTTAGCAAATAACACCTGGATGGCAGTTAAATTTGAATGTAAGGCGGGAAACGAGTAATTTATTAGTGTAACTAGCCCATGCAATTTTTGCACATGGCGATACGATAAAAGTATTCGCTATTTATCTCATTCGTTATCTGAAATTCAAATGTAACCGACAGTACTGTATTTCCTCTGGAAAACCTACTCTGAGGTCTCAGTGTTTTTCAACAAATACTCCTTAAAACTACAAAATAATTTCAAACAAAAACAGGTAATAAAATCTTTGTGAACTTGGATTAGGCAATGATTTCTTATATATGACACCCAAAGTACACACAACAAAAGAAAAAATAAATTGGACTTCATCAAAATAAAACCTTTTGTGCTTCGAAGAACAATAAGAAAATGAAAATACAACCTATAGTATGGGAGAAAATATTAGTTAATCATGTATCTGATAATGAATTTATACCTAGGATATATAATGAATGCTTACAACTTAATTTAGAAACATAATAACCCAATTAAAAAACAGACAAAGGAGCCCTGGCTGGTGTGGTTCAGTGGTTGGAGCATCATCCCTTTACACCAAAAGGTTGAGAGTTTGATTTCTGCCAGTGCACACGTCTAGGTTGCAGGTGTGATCCCTGGTCAGGGTGTGGTCAGGGTGTGTATGGGAGGCAATCACTCTATGTTTTTCTCTCACATAAATGTCTCTCTCTCTCTCCTTCTCTCTCCCTTCCTCCCCTCTAAAATTAATAAACATATTTAAATTTTTTTTAAATGAACAAAGGATCCAAATACATGTTTCTCCAAACAAGACACACAAGTAGACAATAAGAATATGAAAAGTGCTCAACATCATGAGCCATTGGGGAAATGAATATCAAAACCACAGTGAAATGCTATTTCATAGCCACTAGGATGTCTGTAATAAACAGGCAGATAATAGCCCTGGCTGGTGTGGCTCAGTGGATTGAGCGCTGGCCTGTGAACCAAAGGTCACTGGTTTGATTTCCAGTCAGGGCATGTGCCTGGGCTGTGGGCCATGTCCATGGTTGGGGGCATGTGAGAGGCAACCGATAGATGTATCTCTCACATACCAATGTTCCTCCCCTTCTCTTTCTCCCTCCCTTCCCCTCTCTCTAAAGAACAATAAGTAAATGAAGAAGGCAAAGAAAGAGCTCTCAGGCATTGCTGGTGGGAAAGGTGCAGCCACTGTAGAAACCACCCAGCAGTTAAACACAGAGTTACCATCTGACCCAGCAATTCCACTCCTAGGTATATGACCATGGGAACTGAAAACTCACATCCACAGTCCAGAGTTCATTACCACTAATTACATACAGCCAAGAACCCCAAATTTGGGGTGCTGTGCAGGGGTGAAGGGGAGAAGGCTTAAGCAGCTCAGGGAGGTGGTTCAGGTGTCACAGCTCTGGCCAGGGAATCCACAGTATTCATAGGGAATTGAAAATCCACTCCACAAAATCACAGGGTAGACTGACTTATACAGAGAGGTTTCCACTGCTGGTCCCTGATTGGTCAACTTCCAAACACATGAGGACTCCAAATAATCAAAGTTCAATTGGTCTGAATAGCACCATACTAGTTTATTAAAAAGAAGATATTCTGATTGGTTAGTAAAAATGCAAATGAGTATAAAGCAGCACAGCTCTGATTGGACAGGAAAAGTCTCCTATTGGTCGAATTTTGATTCTACAAGTTCTCTTATAAGGGTGACTCAGCAGGAAGGAGCACAGTGCAGGAGGCTGCCAGGTCAGTCTGTGGCCTTTCTCTGTTATGCACCTTGCATGGAAGGCCTCTGTAAACAAGGGCTGCTAGACCCTGGTTATGAATTAGGCTCACTTAACCACAAGGAGTCCTTCTTAGAAGGTATTTTATTTCGCAGAGTCAACACTTGCATATGAATGTTCACAACAGCAGGATTCACAATAGCCAAAATGAGAGACAACCGAAATGCCCAAACACAACGTGGCCAGCCACACTCCGAAGTACTACTCAGCCATGAAAAAAAAGTGCAGCACTGATGTGACTCATGGATGAAACTTGAACACGTGGTGCTCAATGAGAGAAGGCAGATGCAAAAGGCAACACAGTGTGTGATTCCATTTTTGTGAAATGTCCAGAACAGGCAACTCCACAAAGATGGAAAGTTGGTTAGTGGTTGCCAGGGGCTGGGGAGAAGCATAGGGAACAATGGTTAATGGGGGTGTGAAAATGTTCTAAAATTGTGCTGTTGGATGCATAATTGTGAATATACTAAAACCCACTAAACTGTAGACTTCAAATTGGGTGAATTGTATGGTATGTGAATTATCTCAATTAAAAAATAGGGTGGTGTGAGTAAGGGGGGATTGCTTCAAATAAGGGGCCGGCCAGCTCCTTGCAGGTGACAATATATGAGGTGACACAAGAATGACACAAGAATGAGGAGGAGGCAGAGGCCGTGGGAAGGAGTGAGCGGTAAATCTGAGAACAGCCTGTCAGGTGGAGGCAGCATCCAAAGAGGAGGCTGGGCAGAGATCGTGGAGTCCCAACTGCAGTGAACGCTCAAGGAAAAGGCTGGAAGGGTGTAGCAGAAAGGCCGGCCGTTTTGCTGACAATGGCACTGTAGGGTAAGAATTTCACGCCTGGGAGGACCCACTGTCAGGGCCCGGAAGCCTCAGAGCTAACTAGAAGCTCCAGCCCTGGGGCTATGGGGCTGGACAAGGCCTCAGGGCCACACAGATGGGGGTGGAGAGCTACTAGAACTACGTGCAGAATGAGGGAGGAAGACAGCCAGCTGGCTTCAAAGCCCCTACAGCCTGGGAGGGTGGAATTTCTCCTATCCTGCAACCCCCTGCCCTCCCTAGGCTGGGCTGAGGACAGAGCTCTTGGGAAATAGCCTTTGCTTTTGTTTACAAAATAAACCTCAGCCTCCTGAAAACTGAAGACCCAGTTTTCTGGTCCTCTCCTTGGAAAGCCTGTGTTGCCCTTCCCATTACCCATATCTCTGCTCTGTTTAGTCCTGGCACCAATCAGGGGCAGGAAGTTCTGAGGCCCCTCGTCTTCCAAGGACAGGGCTTCCAGGACCACTTCATCAAGGGTGGCCAGGTTTAGCAATTAAAAATATAGGACACCCAGTTACATTTGAGTATCAGATGTTTTAAAATCAGTAATTTTTCAGTATAAATATATACACAGTATCTGGGATGTGCTTACACTAAAAACGTTATCTTGCACTAAGAACGTTACCTGTTCTCTATCTGAAATTCAAATTCAACTGGGCATCCCGTATTCCATCTAGCATCTGGGACCCAGTTGAAAGCAGCCTGGCAACCTCCCCCTTTGTAATTGCCCTTATGGCACTGGCCACTCTCTGACCTTGTGTGAGGTCAGAGACACACGGCCTCACCTGGGCTCCTCAACGGGCACACAGCAGCTGCCCCTACTTAGCTGTGGGTGATCCTTACTCTCGCGCACCCTGGCATTTGACACCTGCACCCTCTCTGGGACAGATCTGGACTTCTTCCTCCAACCGAGGGCAAGGAGAGCAGCTCTCTTCTCTAGCCTGTCTCTCCGACTTTGCTCTGGGCAATAGACAAGTCTCCCTTGGTTAGAAGGCAGGGGAGCCTTTCCATCTTTGTTCCACCTACTCTTAAAGAAAAAGGAGCGGCCAAAGTCCTCTCAGGATCCCACAGGCGTGGGCCCACTGACACCTTAGGCCTCATGCACCCTCTATCTCTCCCACACCTTTGGTTCCAGCCTCGCTGGCACCGTTTCCTGCCTCCAAGCCTTTGCCTGGGCTGTGCCCTCTGCCAGGGATGCTCTTCCCAGGTTATCACCTAGCTCCTTCCTTAGCCACACTGGCTGCCTCCCGGCAGAGGCCCCTCCTGGCCATCTTGTCTCAAGTGCTTACTCAGGACACCAGCCACTGTTCCATTACAGGGTATGAGCTTTGGTTTGTTTGCTTCCTGTTTTTTCTTATAAAACCTTTCAAATTCGCAGACACAGGGAGAGAAAAGGGCATAGGGTTTTTATTCTCTTCACACCCACAACATCCATCCATCTTAAAATGTTCCAGCTTAACTCTCTATGTGTATGTTTCTGAAAGGGTGGAGTTTTGAAATCCATGCCCTCCCAGGGTGGTGACGGTGGGTGGGGTGGGTGGGCAGGGGAGAGTGGATTTTATTCTCTGGGCACTAGGGAGCCCGGGGGTGAGGGGGTGAGGAACGGGAGGGCATCATCATCTGATGTGTGTTGTAGAGAGATGTCTCGGTAGCCCAGGGGAGAGGGGCCTGGGAGGGCAGGGAGTGGACTTGGGTAAGGAACAGGATGCCGCAGTGGGCTGAATGGTGGACCTTCAGAGCCTGTGAATGGGGCCTCATTTGGAAACAGGGTCTTTGAAGGTGTAATTAAATTAAGAGTCTTGAGATGAGGCCATCCTGGATTAGGGTGGGCCTAAATCCAGTGACTAATGTCCTTATAAGAGACAAAGGATGAAACACGGACATAGAGGATGAACCACCTGAAGGCTGAGACTGGGGGAGGCTTTCCCAAGCCCAGGGACACAGGACCCCCTAGAAGCTGGAAGAGGCAGGAGGATCCCTCCCTTGGAGTTTTGGGAAGGAGTCTGGCCCTAACAACACCTTGACTTCCAACGCGTGGCCCCAGAAAGACAGGGGAATAAATTTATGTTACTCTGAGGCATCTTGTTCTGGCCACCCAGGGACAATCACTCAGTGGCATTGTTACACTCTCCTCCACATCTGTCCAGTTAACAGCATCAGAAACCAGAACACAGCCCACTCAGCCACAGACACTTGCTTGGTTGCTCCCTTTTGACACCTTCAGAAACCTGCTAGGAGGTGCTCTGAGTCCCCAGGCAGAACAGGGCACAGGGCAAAGGACCTTCCTCAGCATCTTCCTGCCTCACCAGCCCTCCAGCCAGAGCTGGGGAGCTGTAGCACCTCATTGGAGCTGGTGGCCTGTTCTATCCCTTTAAGTGCCCCAGGCCTCCCACTCACCTGGGGGTGGAGTGGGGACTCAGCTAGGCCAGGAAGGAACAGCTGAGAAGGCAAGATAAGCTTTCTCCCTTAGGGTGGCTCCAGCTCTCCAAACACAGGCCTGGTCTCCAGTGATCTCTGTCCAGTTGGAGCCACGCCACAACGCTGCCGAGAAGATGGGGACCTCTGACATCTGGGGGAGGCCAGCAAGGAAGCTGGCCTCCCTGCACCTAGATCCGGTCTCACTTAAGGATGAGGAAGAACAATAAGAACCAAAGCTCCCTGCAAAGACATTCAGGGGCTACATGCCAGTTTGGGGGTGGGGGGGACGGGTGACAGAGACGATGACAGCGAGTCTCTAGAAGTTTAAGTGCAGGAAACCAGCAGAGAAGAAAGGCCACGATGTCCACAGCAGCCAAAGGGTAGAGAAACAGCCCAAGTGTCCGTCAGTGGATGACTGGGCACGCATGAAGTGCTCATCCACGCAGTGGAGTGTCAGCCATGAAAAAGAGTGAGGCAGTGACCCTCGCAACAGTGTGGGCGGACCTTAAACACATGGTGCTCAGTGAGAGAAGCCAGACACAGACGGACACACAGTGTGTGGTTCCATGTATGTGACATGTCCAGGACAGGCACATCCACAGAGACAGGAAATGGGTCAGTGGCCCTCAGGCACTGGGGAGTGACTGCTGATGGGGATGGGGCTTCCTTTTGGGGGAAAGAATGTTCTGGAATTAGGGGTGATGATTGCACAACATTGTGAATGTGCTACATGCCACTGGATTGTACACTTAAAATGTTTTATGTATTGATTTGAAAGAGAGAGAGAATGAGAGGGAGACGCTGATCTGTTGTTCCACTCCTTCACGCATTCATGGGTTGATCCTTGTACGTGCCCTGACCAGAGATGAAAGCTGCCTGCAGCCCTGACGTGGGGGGCTGACGCTCTAACCAACCTAGCTGCCTGGCCAGGGCCATGAACTGCACACTTTAAAGGGGTGACTAGTATCGTGGGGGCCCTGGGGAGGCTGCCCCAAGATGTCCCACAGTGGCACATTAATTATTTTGAATTAAAGTTATTTACTTAAGAAACTGCCTGTTTAGCCAGGAAACTCTGGCTAAACTTTTACCTCCTAAAGTCAGGAGATAACTCTCCCTTATTCCTGAAGCGAAGAGCTTCTGTACAGACACTGCTAGCTAACTTCCCAAAAAGCTCGTGCCCTGCGCAGATTCCTCTCCCACAAGCACTGACTCTAAGTCCTGTTCACTCTCACAGATGTACTGTTTCTTTGTCTAAAAGGTATAAAAAGGGCCTGGTTGGATCATTGTTTTTAGCCCCGTCTTATCATCTGAGGGTCATACTGTGATACCCCCATACCCATGTATTGGATCGGTGTTTCTCCTCTTGGTCTGGTCTTGTGTAGATTTTATTATTTTATTCCTAGTTCAGCCATAAGCACTAAAGACGGGTAGAGGAGGAAGTTCTCCCCATCTCCAACAGTTTGCTATGTCAATATTACCATGATTTTTAAAAGATTTTTTTAAAGTGAAGTGAAAATCGGAAGTTGGATGGGACTCCCGTGACCCCCAGTGAAGGCCTCATGGGGAGATGAGACGGGGCTCATTTCATTGCTGGGACACGAGGCAAATAAAATAACATAGGGATGAGGGCCAGAAGCCACTTATTTTTTTATCCTCACTTGAGGACTTTTTTTTTCTTTGAGAAAGAGAGGAAGGGAGAGAGGAACATTGATGGGAGAAAGAAGCACTGATTGGCTGCCTCCCGTGTGTGACCAGACGGGGATCGAACCCACAGCCTGTCGGTCACAGGGTGACGCTCCAACCAGTCGCACCATGCTGGCCAGGGCCAGCACTCACCTTCAGATACTTCAGCCCTACTAGATAGAACAAAAAAAAAAGTGGGTCTTTTCTTAATATTCAAGATGAAATTCTTTTCTCATTAAAATATATTATTTACGCCCTGGCTGGTGTGGCTCAGTGGATTGAGCGCGGGCCTGTGAACCAAATGATCACGGTTCGATTCCCAGTCAGGGCACATGCCTGGGTTGCAGGCCAGTTCCCAGCAAGGGATGCACGACAGGCAACCATACATTGATATATCTCTCCCTCTCTCTTTCTCTTCTCCTCTAAGATAAATAAATAAAATATTAAAAAAAATAAAATATATTATTTACATTTACTGTAAAAACAACAACAGCAAATACTTCAGCCCCCAAATTATATATATGGTAGGTCAGGTAAATATGGCAAACTGTTAACCAATCTAGAGGCAGGACATACATTGCCTGTACTACCTTCTAACTTTTCTGCTTGAAAATGTACATCAGGAGCCCTGGCCAGTGTGGCTCAGCTGGCTGGTTGGGTGTCATCACCAGGCTGGGCGTGCTCTGTGCACAGGTGATGCCCCAGCAGAAAGTTAAACACTAAAAATGCACTTACTTGCCCTGGATGGGTTGGGCAGTGGTTGGAGCCTCATCCCGTACACCAAAAAGTCGTGGTACGATCCCCTGGGGTCAGGGCGCATGCCTACCTTACGGGTTTGGTCCCTGTCAGGGCGCATATGAAAGGCAGCACATCAATGTTTCTCTCCTTGCCTTTCTCCCCCACCCCTCTCTAAAAGTCAATTCGCATGTCCTCAGTTGCGGATTAAAAAAGAAGAGAAGAAAACGCACATCATAAAAGGTGGAGGGGGAGGAGGAAAGGCCCCATCCGACTGCCCCCACTCCCGGTGCCAGTCAGGAGTCCAGGCTGCGCCCATGCTTCTGACCGCCCGCTTGCCCACAAGTTGGAGGTTTGCATAGCTCCATCCTTGGGTTTGATTAATTTGCTTAGGGCTGCTCACAGACCTCAGGGAAAGGTTTACTTACACGTACCTGCTCATTTTAAAGAATAATAAGTAGTGCAGTGATGAAGGGCACAGACTGCCAGCAGATGACGGGACGCCCGGGGTGAGACCCAGAAGGGTCCCAAGTACAGGAACTTCTGTTCCCGTGGAACAGGGGTGTGAGCTTGTGTTGAGCTATTGGCAGACCGCTCCCTTCCCAGGTTGGGGCTGCAAGTTCCGACCTTCTAACCCAGTGATTTTCTTTCTTTCTTTTTTTTAAAGAGAAGAAATTTTTATGTATTTATTTTTTAAAGATTTTTTTAGAGAGGGGAAGGGAGGGAGAACGTGAGGGAGAGTAAGTAACATCAAGGTGCGGTTGCCTCTTGCTCACCCCAACCAGGGACCTGGCCCGCAACCCAGGCATGTGCCCTAGACTGGGAATCGAACCTGCGAACTGAGGGGTCGCTGGCATCCCTCAGTTCGCAGGCTGGCACTCAAGCCACTGAGCCACAACAGTCAGGGCTAACCCAGTGATTTTCAACCACTGTGCTGCAAGAACATTTAAAATATGCAATACCTGACTATGTAGTCAGGGGCACTGACCTATTTCCCCTTAGATTGTCAAATAAAAAAATGACAACAGCCAACACAACAATCGCTGTCTGATGTTAATGAATCAAAGTTATACCTCCTTTTGCCAGATCTGCAAAAAAATATAATATGCTTTTGGTGTGCCGCAGAATTTTAGTCATTAGTTTACATGTGCCATGAGATGAAAAATCACTGTTCTAACCCCTTGGTCTTCTAGGCTGTTAGCCCTGTTCCAGGTGTGGTTGAGGGCGGCTTGTTCTGAACAGCGGAGACTCCTTTGTCTGTCTTATCGCTTAGGAAACTCCAAGTGTTTTAGAAACCCCGTGCCAGGAATGTGGACGAAGACCAAATATATATTCTGATTAAATCACAGTGTTACCGGTTGGTTTGTGAGAAGTCACCAGGCTGTTGTGGCCTGAGTATGTTCCGTGCACAGGTGGATACCTCAGCAGAAAGCAAAACATGCAAAATGCACTGACTTGCCCTGGCCGGGGTGTTCAGTGGTTGGAGCATCGTCCCATACACCAAAGGTTGTGGTTCAATTCCAGGGTAGGGCGCATACCTAGGTTATGGTTCCATTCCTGGTCAGGGAGCATAAGGGGGGCAACCAGTAGACGTTTCTCTCTCTCTCAATTATAAACATATTCTTGGGTGAGAATTAAAACAAACAAACCAAGTCTGAGGAAATGTCACAGCCCAGAATCCTGGGCTGGAAAAGGGACATTCGGGGAAACTGAATGAAGTATTAATATTGGTTCGTTAATTGTGTCATAGGTACCTGGCTCATGCAAGATGCAGACCTAGGGCACTGGCTAGTGTGGCTCAGTGGGTTTGATAGGAGACTTAAGAGCTAGAAAATTTTAGTTGAAGGTAAATAGTTATAAGCCTAGTAAGTACTGCATGTGTTAAAGCTTTTGTTTCAGAACCTACAGATAGGGCCCATCCTGGCTCCTGGGAGAGATGGCCCACCTCCTAGGGCACTGCCAAAGATTACCGCCTGGGGACCAGTGGAGGGAGGCACTGTGTTCCAGGGAGAGACAGATGACCACCCACTCCTGGGAACAGCCAACTGCCTGGGACAAGAAAGTTGTAGTTATTTAATCTAATTTTCCCTGAATTTCAAAACCCCTCAATGCACTTTGTTCTCTGTTATAAAAGTCTGGCCAGGAAAGAAAATGTAAGATGGTTTCTTTTTAGGTGCGAACCCACCGTCCTCTCAGATCGCCGGACAGCTGAATAAAGTGCCCATAAAGATTCAATCTGTGATTCAGGGGGCATGAGCTCCGGTGTCTTTTCTGGTTTCAGATCGAGCATGAGCCTGCAAACCATTGGTTCCCCAGTTTGGTTCCCAGTCAGGGCACATGTCTGGGTTATAGGCCAGGTCCCCAACAGGGGGTACATGAGAGGCAACCACACAACGAAGTATCACTCCCTCCCATTCTCCCTCCCTTCCTCTCTCTCTAAAAATAAATAAAAAAATAAAATCTTTTTTTTTTAAACCTGTAGAAATGTTGCACAGACACCTTGGATGAAGACATAAGACTTGCCTCCTTGGTGAAAATGGGTGACAACTATCTTCCTCCAGGGTAACGTTCTGTTCCTTTAACTACTTCCCATGTGCAGTAATAACTATGCAAAAACTAAACTTTAGGCAAGACTGCAAGGGGCAGTGGAGCCTCCTTGGGCTGGGGTTTGGATTACAAGCATTTGTCGGCTCTTGTCAAAACAGCAAGTCATCCACTTAGATTCATGCATTTCACTGTATGTGCGAGAGAGACAGAGACAGAGGGAGAAACAGAGGGAGAGGGAGGGCCCAGACGTCTCAGAAATGTCTTCGGAGCCGTGCTGTGAAATGCAAATGCGTCTGCCGACAAGCTGGATGGACAGGTGGACAGAGGACCAGTGCCGGTGAATCAGCTAAGTGCTCATTATGCGGTTATTTCAACTCTGCTGTGTGTTACAGAACTAACTTCCTTCCTCCTTTCCTCCCTCCCTTCCTCCCTTTCTTCCTTCCTCGCTCTCTTTCTTTTTAAACAAGTTTGGCAGTATTCTCTCCTCTTCAAATTTTAAAAGATTTTACTTATTTATTTTTAGAGAGAAGGGAAGGGAGGGAGAGGAATATCCATATGCAAGAGATACAGCGATCGGTTGCCTCTCACACACCCCCAGCTGGGAACCTGGCCTACAACCCAGGCATGTGCCCTGACTGGGGATTGAACCAGTGACCTTTTGGTTTACAGGCTGGCACTCAGTCCATTGAACCACACCAGCCAGAGCACAGAATTTTCATAATACAAAGATTCTGCTATAAAACAGCAGTGTCTCAAAAAGTTACACAGAGCCACTGTATGGCCGAGTAATTTCACCCTTGGTGTTCACCCAAGAGAAATGAAATGGCATCCACACAAGTACAAGGTGCACATGTGTCCATGGCAGTAAATTCCCAATAGCCAAAGGTGAGCACAACCGAAACGTCCATTAAGGGATGACTGTGGCCGTCCACACACTGGAATGTCACTCGGCCATGAAAAGGAGTGAAGCACTGACACTCGCTACAGTGTGGATAAGCCGTGATGCTCAGAGAGGCCAGACACAAAAGGCAACCAGCGTGTGATCCGTTTACGTGGACTGTCCAGAACAGGCCCATCCACAGGGACGGAAAGTGGATTTGTGGTGTCGGGGGTTGGGAAGGGGGCTGGAGGTGATTATTGATGGGGGACAATGCTGCTCTTTGGGGTGATGGGGTGGGTGTTCTGGAATTAGAGAGAGGTGATGGTTATATAACCTTGTGAACATGCTAAAAACCACTGAATTATACACTTTAAATGGATGAATTATAAGGCATGAGAATTATATCCCAAGATTATAAACATATTACAAAAAAATAAAAGGAAGAAGGTTCTGGGATGTTTTATTCGGTGACCCCCACCCCGTCCCCCAGTACCCAGCACATCCCTTGCTGCCAGCTGAATTCTGGCTGCAGCTCCCAGCCCCGGACGAAGCCATGCCCTGCCACCCTCTGGGCCTTGTCCCAGAGCCCCTCCTGGGAGAAGCCGCCCCTCGCCTGCTGCTGGGCTGCCCTCAGCAGCCTCAAAAGTGCAACCTCTGTTTTATAAGTGGGGAAACCGAGGCTTGCCTAAGGCCTCACAGGCAGCATGGCAGAAGTGGGGTCAGAATCCAGGCAGGACTCCTACAGTTTCTTTATTACAATTTATTTGTCCTCTGAGCTGTGGCCAGTCCCCTCTCTGCTTCTCCCCATAATTCTGTGGGGGAGGGTCCCACAAGCAAGGGAGTTGGGATCACCCCTGAAGCATCAGGCCTGAGATGCAGCCTGCCGGGGCCCGATGATCTTCTTAATCCAGGACACATAGGGGGCCACAGCAGTGGCCACAGGGGGCTTGAAGATGTTAACGCAGGTTGCGGAGCTGAAGGACAGGATTCCAGCCACCTGGCCTTTACTGCATACCAGGGGCCCGCCTGAGTCCCCCTGTTGGAGATCAGGGGGCACCGGTTACCCTCAGTGCCTGCCGAAGACAGCCTGTTTATCCCCGGGGGCGGGAGGGTGGTTCCAGGGAAGACACCCTGCCCCGGAGTCCCACATCTGCCTACACACATGTCCTTACTCCCCTCCCAACCTCTTTCGTTCCCTTTTTCCTTCCTTCCTGTCCTTTCAACATTCTTTGCTTCTTCTTTCCACTCCAGGACATTTGTACATGCTGTGATCATCTTTGGTGCTGGAGTTCAAACGCCATCTTGGCCGTTCCCTGATTATGTGGCCCTGGGCAAGTCACTTAACTTCTCTGTGCCTCAGTTTCTATATCTGGGAAATGGACTAATGCTAGAACCAATCTCCAGGATCCCCCAGGTAATGGGCAGAATTGGGGCCCAGGGAGAGTTGGGGCTTGACAGGTTGTCCCTGGCCACAGGCTGATGCCCTCACCTCAGGCTAATCTGCCCCGGCCTGCCCCGGCCTGCCCCAGCACTGCCACTTTACCTTGCAGGGGCCCTCGTTCTTGGACTTGGCTTCCAGGCAGATCATGTTGCGGGTGATGTCGCCATTCCAGAAACGACTGTTGTTGCACATCCTGGCATCTAGGACACGCATGTCCAGCTCCCGCAGTGCTCTCGCCAGGTGCCCACGCTGGGTCAGCCCCCAGCCGGCCACACTGCAGCTTGTTCCTGTAGCCACTACCTGGTGCCTTTTGGGTAAGGCCAGGGGCTTGATAGTCTTGTTGGAAGCCACCTTACGCTCCAACTACAAGAAGGGACAGCTGAGTGAGGGACAGTGGGAGACAGGCAGTGAGAGAGGGGGGCCTGGGTGCCGCTGCCACTCCTCCCCCTGCCCCAGCACCTTAAGCAGCGCGAGGTCATTCCTCAGATAGGGGACCGGCTTGTAGTTGGGGTGCAGAACTGCTTTCTTGACTGTTAAATTGAGGGTATCGTCTCCAAGCTCATGGAGCCCCAGCCTCAGCCTCAGCTGTTGGGTCCTGTGGGCAGCAGAATCAGGGTATGTGCTGCCATCCTGCAGCTTGGGGACCCTTCCACACACCTGAGCTCTGTCTATGGGGTCCATCTAGGCTGACTTCAAGGTCCAGGGATATTTGCTGCCCCTCCCCCACACCCCCCGCCCCTGCCACCCCATACCTGGCTCCCTTCCCTGGCCTCTCTATGGCTGGTCCTTCCTCTGCTCCTTCTCAGCTGCCTCCTCCCCACCTCATCCAGGAAGCTGTCCCTGCTCCCGTCTCTCCCCCAGAGTCCAGTTTATCTCTGGTCAGAGGCTGGGCTGTGTGTGTCCAAAAATGATGGCCTCCAGCCTGGGGCTCCCCCTGCGGGGCTCCAGCCTCACCTAGTGCACATGTTACGCCTCAACCATAGTGATTTGCTCTAAATCACTGGGGCTGGCATGTGACCTAGGCTGGGCCCATCAGTACTGATCCTCACAACTTTGCCCAAACTATAGAGAAACAAACTCTTCCCACAGGATCTAAGGGGGTCCAAATTTGCCACCCTGCGAGAACCTTCCTGATAATGTGGCCAAGGGACATGACAGAAGAGCTGAGAGACAGGCAGGCTCCTGACCAGCTCATGCAAGCACCTGGATCAAGTTGTGCCTGAAACCTTATGTCTTCCTAGACTTTTATTTCACAGGAGCAAAACAGATAGCCTTTGGTTACTTTGACCAGTTTGATCTGGGGTCTTTATTGCTGTGTAGTCCAGAGAAAGGGCACCTCCAAGATCGATTTATTTGGTGCCTTCCTAGGTTGGTTCTGCCACCCTCCCAGACCAATGCTATCTGTCCCCATGGCCACAACGAGAGACACATTCCTGGGTGTCCTAAGAGGCCCAAACTCTGCCCAACTGGAAGGTGCTTTGTTGTGGCAAGTAAAGTTTCTCTAGGAACCCTTCAGTGTACTGTCACTTAGGCATGCCCAAGGTCAATGCCATGTACACACACCAGAGCAATCACAGGAGAGGGAAAGGGGGCATCCCTGTACCCTACAGTTGGCTTAAGTCTGTCAGGACCCAACTTTTGATGACAATAGGGATCCTGGGATAGAATTGGGGACACTTAGGGTAACAGAGGGGGTGGGCAGGTTAGGGTCACTTACGGCTGGACCACGCAGTGGGCAGCTGTCAGTACCCACAGGCGGTTCACAAGGACTGCCCCACACAGGTGGGCGCCATTTTTCTGCAGCGAGACCATGTATGGACGGGAGTGGGGGACAGCCTCTCGACCCCCAATGATGTGGGTCTCCCATGTGTCACCTCCTAGGGAGAGGAACAGAGCTCCAGATTAGGGCCAGGTGCCTCATCCCCACCAGGGCCGAGGGGCCTCAACGCTAACCCATTGCCCTCCGTTCCCTGAGATATTCAGGTCGGCAAGCGGAACTGCCTTTGATCCTCCTCCATCCTTTACCCCTATGTCCTGGTCACCAGCAGGTGACCATCTCGCATTCACACATCCCCCTCCCTTGCTTCTGGGCCCCACCGGGACTCCCCTGGTCACCACAGCGCAGTCCCTGTTGCAGCAGCTAGAGGAACTGTTTAAGGAGGAGAAACTGGACCATCACATCCCTTCCCTGGGATATAAAATGGCGCCGCCACTGTGGAAACAGTCTGGCAGCTCCTCAAAGGTTAAACAGTTACCACAGGATGCAGCAACTCCCCTCCAAGAGGAATGAAAACATACCCACAAAATCTTGTGCACACATGTTCACAGCTGTCAGATTCACCACTGCAAATAGTGGAAACAGCCCACATGTCCAGCAACAGGTAATGGATAAACGAAAGGTGATATATTCACACACTGGAATATTACTCAGCCACAAAAAGGCGTGGAGCACTGTCGTTCACTACAGTTTCAACGGCCCTTGAACACGTGACGCTCAGTGAGAGAAATCAGACACAAAGGGCTGCATAGTGTGTGATTCCATTTATGTGAAATGTCCGGGAGAGGGAAACCCACAGAGACAGGAAGTGGGCTGCTTAATGGATGCCAGGGGCTATGGGAGGGAGTGGGAAGTAGTTGTTAATGGGGATGGGGTTGCTTTTTGGGATGATGGAACTTCCTGGAACTAGATAGAGGTGCTGGTTGCCTAACACGCCGAATGTACTAAACCCCACTAAATTATGTACTTTAAAGGGTTGAATCGTGTGGCATGGGAATTATATCTCAATAAAAACGTTATAAAAATTGCTTCAAAATCAATCATGAATTTTAAAATATCGATAAAAGGTTTTTAAATGTAAATCAGTTGAAAATCTTCCCACAATTCCACTTCATGCTCTAAACATCGGAACTCTCCGCGAGCCCCAAGAGCCACGTGAACTAGCCCTGCCTCCTTCCCACGCCTCCTCGCTCGGCTCTCGCCACACTGCCTCCCAGCGGCTCCTCCGCGGCGCTGCCTTCACCGCCGCCCTGAGGCCTTTGCACATGCTGTCTGGTAGTCTTTCCTGCAGACATTCCCACAACTGGCTTGGGTGTGTCTGTTCAAAAGCACCCTCCTCAGAGACCCCTGTACCTCCTAACTTCCTTAGTATAACCCTCCCCCTTTACTCTGCTCTGTTCTCTTCCTGGCAGTCGCCCCACCTGACATCGTATCGCACGCAGACTTGCTCTTGGACTGCCCGTCCCCGCTAGTTCCCGAGGGCGGGCCCTATGCCCGTCTTGTTTACAACAGGCCTGAGCAGTATGTGCTCAGCAAATACTGATGGGCAGATGAAAAATAACAAATGATGGATGGAAAATAGATGGATGGCTGATGAATGATGATGAATGGATGATGGATGGATGGAAGGCAGAGAAAGATTGATGGATAGGTGGCTGGATACCGATCGTGCTGGGTGTCTGATTTATCACAGAGCCATTCTTATCCAGCCCAGCCAAAATTCTGGGATGTCCATCACCCACCACCTTCTAGCTCAAGCTCCTAGTCATCCAGTCCTGGCCAGGTACACATGATTTGGGGAGGCCAACAGCAGGGCCTCAAATTCCAGCTCCGTGCTTCCCAGCCAGGCAATCCCGGACGGGTCACCTCATTCGCTGGGCCATGGTTTCCTACTCTGCCACCCAGGGCTATGCACATATGTATATAAGGACCCTGCCTCCTGGATGCTGCCAGCAGGCAAAGAGCCTGCATCTGCCCCGCGTTCTGTGGCATTCTGCAAATCCAGCTCCAGGGTGAAGTGCGAGGAGCACAGGATATCCTCAGAGCCCCGGAGTCTTCCCTTAAGACAACTGCAAGAGGAAATCTGTGGCTCTTACCCTGGAGAAATCGGGTGAATGTAAAACTTCACCAAGTGATCAAGGTAATGGCGCTAGGAAGCAGGGGTGAACCCTCTGTGGTTCTGGTAGGAAATGCACAACCTGAACCTGACCTTGGGGTTGTGCATGCAGGCAGGCCCACAGGCATCACAAATGCCAGTGTTATAAGACCCAGGGGAAGTGAAGAAACTGTCCTTAAGGTGAAGGAGGAGAACAGGCACACCCCGCTGGGTTTGTCCCCTCAAAGGACACTGTGGGAACTTTTGAATAAGGTCTGTAGATGAGTTAATAGCACCGTATGAATGCACGGTGTTGAGAATCTGCTAGAATTGTGTAGAGAATGTCCTTGTTCGCAGAAAACACGCCATTGCATTTAGGAGTGAGGGGCAGTGTGCCTGAAACTTACTGTCCATTGGCTTTGATAAATAACATATGTATTTGTTACCACCCTTATCACCAACAAGGGTAATAAGACAACTGGGCCAACATATTTGCCATTGAGAAATCTAGGGGCCCTGGCTGGGTAGTACAGTGGGTTGGAGTGTCGACCTGGTAATCCAAGGTTGTGGTTTAAATTTCCAGTCAGGGCACATACAAGAAGCAACCAATAAACGCATAAATAAGTGGAACAACAAATGGATCGATTTCTCTCTCTCTCTCCCCCCTCCCCTTCCTCTCTGAAATCAATTTAAAAATTTTTTTAGTGAGAAAAACTTAAAATGCCTGCCCTGATGTGACCTGGCCTCTTCCTTGGGGCCCCTGCTCAGGCCTCACCCCCTTTCTGGAGCAGCTGACATTTCTTCCAGCGGTCCCCTTCTGGGGAAGGTGACTTTATTTCCAGTCTCTGTTCTGACAGCCACCCATGAACGTCCAGGGGCCTAAACTTTGGGCATGTCCCCACTTGCTTCGCTCCCACTCACCTGCCCGAAGGGCCTCCGGGGCCAGCAGCAGCAGCAGCAGCGAGAAGAGGGCCGCCATGGTGCTGGGGAACTGAGCTACACGTGCTGCCTGGGCCCCCACACCTTCCACACCCCACCCACCCCTTCCTGTGGGGGAGGGAACCTTCACAGCGTCACTCCCGCAGCACTCGCACCACCCCGGCTGGTTTTACTTCACCCAGAAGCATTTGGGAAAAGTCCTCCTAAAAGACGCGGGCTCTCTGGAGAGAAAAACCACATTACACATCACACCTGAAAAATCAACAAAAATTCCTCCTCCTTATCACATACGCTGTCATGTTCTACTCCCATCTCATACACCTTTGTGTGTGTGTGTGTGTGTGTGTGTAGTTTTAACATGATTGTTTTCTTTGCCCTGTTTCTTATTGTAGCAAAATACACTTAACCATCTTTAGTGCACAGCTCAGTGGCATTTGGCACATTCACACTGTCGTGCAGCCATCCCCACTGTCCCCCTCCAGAACTTTCTCACCTTCCCACGCTGACACTCTGACCCCAGTAAACACTGACTCCCCTCAACAGGTCCCTGGCACCCACCACCTACTTCCTGTCTCTACAGTAGAATCTCACAGTATTTGTTCTGTGTCTGGCGTATTTCACTGAGTATAATACCCTCAAGGCTCATCCACACTATAGCAGGTGTCGACATTTCCTTCCTTTTTAAGGCTGAATCATATTCCATTACATGGTCGGACCACATCTTGTTCATCTGTTCATCATTCCACGGATATTTGAGCTGTCTCCAATCTTTGTTGTTCTGGATAAAGATGGCACGAACACTCGTGCACTATGAACACCTGGGGGACAGCCACAAATCTGAGGGTCCTTGCCAGGCTCAGCTGCATGGAGTGCTGCCCGGAGCAGCCCTCACTCTCAGCTGGACTTGGGGCTGGCAGGACGTCAGCCTGGGGGTGGCCCCAAAGTGAGAGGAGTCCCCCTGAAGGTGAGGCCCACTCACAGAAAGGTGAGCTTGGGGCTATTAGTTTCCTCTTGCAGCTTTAACAAATTAATGAATTGCCTCACATTCGGTGCCTGAAACCACACAGACTTATCCTCTTAGTTCTGGAGGCTACAAGTAGTTAGTGGGTTTCACTGGGCTACACCCAGGTGTACGCAGGGCTGGTTTCCCCGGAGGGCCCAGGAGAGAATTGTTTCCTGCCTTTCCCAGCTTCTAGAGGCACAGACTCTGGGATCAAGGAATGGACATCTTTGGGGCTGTTATTCTGTTGACCACAGGTTGGGGGAGACAGAGTCTGGACAGAACCAATGCCTGGATCCTACTGTGCCTGAAATCCCCAGTTTTGTCAGACACAGAAACCAATGAATTTCCTTTTTGCTTAAGTCATTTTGAGTGGGGCATTTTGTCCTTTGCTATGGAAGGGATCAAGGCTATTAGAAGAGAAGAGGCAGAAAAATTGATCCCAAATGGCAGGTGAATTCACCTATGTGCTGGGGCTCTGGAAGCAAGTCACTGTCTATTCTCTGATTCAACAGCATCTGGAACATGAGGCTCTGGAGTTCTGTAGGGTGTGCGAGACTAGGGATGAGTTTATCAACCAAAGGTTGTCCTGATTCAACATCAATAGAAATCACCAAATCAGGGTGAAGGGAGACTTTCTTCCCTGATAGTGATATGGCGTGGCAGTGGGAAGGCTTGGCTGTGAGGCAATTCAATTATGATACAGTGCAGTCGTGCAACAGCCCAGCCAGCCCAGCCTGGGTGAGGTGGTCCAATGTTGCAACTCTCGTGTCCCAGCTCTGTCCTAGGAAGAGAGCTCCGTTCAGCCGCAGTGTGGGAATCAGTCTCCATCAGGAACTGAAAGTGAGCTCCATCCAAACAGGGGAGGCTGCCACATATAGAGAAGTTCCCAATCCTGGTCCCTGATTTGTTCATTTTTATGCAAATAAGACTCCAAATCTTCAAAATTTGATTGATCTAAAAGGCACTGTCCTGATTACTTGGAATGAAGCCACTCTAATCGGTTGGTAAAGATGCAAATGAGATTATAGCTGCACAGCTCTGATTGGAGGGCAGGTCTTCAGCCTATTGGTGAAAAAATTTTTTAAAGATTTTACTTGTTTTTAGAGAGAAGGTAAGGAAGGGAGAAAGAGGGAGAGAAACACCAATGTGTGGTTGCCTCTCATGCACCCCCTACTGGAGGCCTGGCCTGCCTGCCACTCAGGCACATACCCTGAATCAAACCTGGGAATCAAACCAGCGAAACTTTGCTTTGCAGGCCAGCGCTCAATCCACTGAGCCACACCAACCAGGGCCTATCGCCGAAATTTTGATCCTAGGAGCTCTCTCATAGGATCAGCTCACACGGTGGCGGGAGTACAGTGTAGGAGGCTGGCAGCCCCGTTTGTGGCTTTTTCCGGGTATGCAGCATTCATGAGGGACTTCTGCAAACAACGGTTGCTCAACTCCGGCTATGATTTTGGGCCCAATTAACCACAAGGAGACCTTCTTGGCAGATATATTCTTCTCGGAGTCAAGAACTTAAAAAAAAATCATATTTATAGCATGTGTTCACAGGTCCCATCTTGTTTAATCCTAACAATCCCCAGAAAGTAGATTCTATTAGTGTCAGGACGGTCAGATTTAGCAACTAAATGTTGAGTGTGCCTGGTTAAATTTGCATTTCAGATAGTTAATGAATAATTTTTGTTGTATAAGTATGTCCCAAATGTTGCATGTGATACCCTTATAGTAAACACTTTGTTGTTTATCTGAAATTCAAATTTAACTGGACAACTGTATTATCTCCATTTGTGGCTTAGAACACTGGAGTTCTTTTATTTTTGTTTTGAAAGTACATTTATTAAAGCTGGGGACAATGAAACAAGGGAGGGCTTAGGACAGAAGAAGCAACAGGCGAGAGCCCAGGTGGGGCTGCTTTGGCTCTCCAGAAGTCAGGGAGAAGTGGGCCTTGGAGACACAGGGTCAGGGGGTTGGCCCAGGATGAGCTGCCACTGCCCATTGCTCCGCTGGTTGCAAGTCTCATGGGGTCCCTTAGAGTTTAGGAGATGCATGCCTGTGGGGGAAGAAGGGGGGAGAGGGAAAGCTGTGAGCAGGCTCCTGGGAGGGAGAGCACGGGGAGCACTGTGTTTCTGAATGTTGAAGCCAGTTGTCCTTGGCTTGGTCAGTACAGATGATTTGGATCTGGTCTGATACTATAGTCAGATTTGTGTATGCAAAACGTCTTTTGAAAATCATGTGGAGTATGGTCTGAGGAGGAAGAGGGCAGGTTGTGGTGGCCTTAGAACCACCAGTTCTTGGACACATTCCCATCAAGAGGTGGGGTCTGTCCCCTCTCCTTGAATCTCCCTGGGCTGGTGTCTATTTCGACCAGTCATGTGAAGCAAAAGTGGCATGGTGTGACCTCCAAGGCTGCTCAGAAACAGCCCTGCTCCTGGGACCCTCATCTTGGAGCCTGTGCTGCTGTGCTGAGAGCAAGCCCTGGTGATGGATGTGGGGCCATGTGTGGGCACTCTGTCCCACTGAACCTGGCCTTGAAGTTGCCCCAATCCAGGCACCCAACTTAAATGCCTCCACATGACCCCAGGCCCTGCGGTTCAAGTTACCTAGATGTGGTGAAGAGGAGCCAAGCCACCTGATTCCTGACCCCCAGAAGCTGAGCATCAACTGGCAGTGGCTCTGTCACTAACTCCAGATGGTTTGGCAGCAGTGGTAGTGTGGGGACAGGGAAGAGGTCCAAGGGAGAGGAGAGGCTGAACCAACAAGCCCGAGGAGGGTGGCAGTGCTAGGGTGCTAGCACGACTAGGACAGAGGTTGGCAGTTTTCTGTTGACGGCCGGACTAGATATTTCTTTTTGGGTTAGACACCCCAGGTTGCAATTACTTGGTACTGAAGCTGCAGCTCATAAATAGCCAGACACAGGTAAAGAAGCGGGCGTGGCCAGAAGCAGCTCCTGGCTCGCTGACACCAGGGCCTTGTAGTGCAGGCCAGCAGCTCCTGGGCCCCAGGAGGCCCTTCCCTCCCACTGCCATCCCGGAGACTGCCATCCACTTGCTGGGCTCGCAGGAAACAGGAAACACGCCCCACGTTCATACTGTGGGTGACAGCTGCTCCCTCATTACCCTCAAGGTGCAGCTTCTCAGCCTCCCCCTCAGGAAATGCTTCTGCAAGACGAGGTGAGGAGAGGCTGCGCATCCCCAGGTCTTAGCAGGAGGTGCCTGTGAGTTAAAAACAGGTGGGTGGCCTGGTCTTGGCACTGGCAGCGTGCCTGGGGAGGGTCGCACTCCTGGGGTGCACACATGGTGGTCCAAGGACACCTGTGGATGCTCCAAGAACCGAGTCACCTGTAATGCAGTGGGGCCCAGTGGGGCCCGGAACGAGGCCTAGGGAGGAGAGGGGACAGGTGTGCTTGCCACACCGTAGACTGGGCTCAAATCCAGTTGAGAACTGTGGTGGTTAAGTGTCCCCTTGAGAGTGGCCCCTCACTGGCCCTGCGCTGACCCCCTCCCCCGCAGTCAGGTTTACGGAAAGCCAGAAATTAAGACAATTGGGTAAAACCTTCCATTTTAATGTAGGAAAATCATTCATGTTAAAAAACAAACAAAATTGTGGGGCCAGCCGTGACAGCTGCACTGTGACACCCAGGCTGCACTGCATTCGTGGAGCAGGAAGCAGATGAGGTGTGCGGGCTCCGCAGGCTCTGGCTGGTCTCTGGGGTGCACCTGTCCCCCAGATGCATGGGGTCATATAGGCTCTGGCCTCGGCGACCAGTCAGGCCAGGGCTCACTCGGACCTTTGTCCTGATGACGCTATTGAGCTCTGAATCCAGCTTGTGCCAGGCTTTTCAGCTACACAGAAATAGTCAGAGGCCTAGGTGACATCGTTGCAGCAACTGCGAGCAGCAGCATGGGTCCACCTGGGGGCTGCAGGTTGCTTCCGGCCTAGGGCTCAAGACTCAGGCCCACAACCACAGCCTCGCGAGAACACCCCCGGCTGTGGGGCCTGCCTTTGGGCCCCCATGCAGTCAGCTGCTGCAGGAACCAGGCCTGGCCACTATACCCCCATAGTCCTTGGGGGAGGTCAAGGAGAGGTTGGTTCTCTGGCTTCTTGTAAAGTCATTTTATTTAGAATCCAAACAAACCAAAGCAGAGAGAAGAGGTGGCCACAAGTTCATCCATCCACTCATGAGCTGGGAACCCCAAGTCTCTGGCTCCAGCCAGTGGGGTAGCAGGCAGGACTGGGGTCTGGGCCTCTCAGGCCACCTTTGCCCCCAGGCCTGCCTGCCAGGTGCCCAGCACTAGTGTGGCCCTGGGGACACAATATGGTGGCCCCTCCTCTCTGAAGCAGAGGAAAACCCAGAACAACCACAGGAAAGGAAAGTGAGACCAAGGAGACAACGCAAGAGCGGAGCCACCTCCCTGAGGTAGTCTCGGCGTCAGGAGGTGCCCAAGAGCCCACACAGCCTGGGCCTGGTGAGGTAAAATCTGTAAGTTTATTCGGCGAAGGACTCGGTGTCAGGACTCCTCATTGCCAGAGTCGTCTTCATCGTCCCCGAAGCAGCTGTCGGCCTCGGCCTCGGCCTCGGCATCCTCGTAATAATAATCATAGAAGAGGTCCGAGCCCTCGTCCGGCGCAGGGGCCTTGGTCTTCACGCAGTACTCGGCCAGTGTCGTGGGCACCTTTACGCCATCCCGCTCTGCATCCACCTTGGTCCCCAGGACCTGTTTCCTGGAGGAGAGACAGGCAGGGAGTCAGGTGAGTTATGGCCTTGTCAGAACCCACAGCCAGGAGCCTCTGGAGCGAAGGAGGTGACCTAGCTTAGTGTGGAGGGCAACTGCGCACTAAGCCGCAGGGAGGGGCCGACTGAGGCCAAGCCAGGGACCAGGGCTCTGGAAGATTGTTACACTAGGTCAGAGCGCTGCCAGCAAGCCCTCCTGAGAAAATGTCAGGGGGGGTTAGTTCAGGATTGGAGGACTCTGACCAGCTGAGGAGGGGGAGGCAAGCACAGAGGAGAAAAAGGGGATGGCAGGGACAGCACTCTGGGAGCGGGGAGAGGATACGATGGGTTCGCCCACACAAAGGCGAACTCAGCACTGCGCTGTTCACAAGGCAGCAGGTGAGGCTAGGGAAATGCTTCTGTTGACAGTCAAAGGGAGGACAAGTGAGGTGACAGAGGGTGGTGACACCCCACGGGCCACACACTTGGCCATCTGATGCCCTAGCCCCACCACGAGGTACGCCTGAAACTGGAACCTTGCAGGACCAACCTGCAGATGCTAAAACCTCTTAAGCCCACCAGCCACTCTGCCTTGTCACCAACAGAACGTGTGGGAACACAGATGGGGGTGAGCAAACAGGCAGAGAGCAGCCATCACAGCTCCCCACGTGGGCACATGTGAGCTGGCCCGCAGGGAGTCTGGAGGGACAAAAATAGTCTGTATTTTTATTTCAGCACCACGTGGAAGGTGGTGAGGAAGAACTGGCAGAGGAGTGGGCCACGTGGGCAGGATACTCTAGAGGTGCCACCCTGCACTCACCCTGTGACCCTGAGGCTTGTGCACAATTGAAAGAGGCTGGCAGAGCAGGAAGTGTCTGCCAAGCACCCCCTGGGATGGCTGCTGGGGGACTAGTGTCGTGACACCCATCACAGCTCTTCATCAGCTCCACAAACAAAACACTGACTGCCCAGCATCAGGGACAGCTGTCCAGGGACAACAAGGGGACGCAGAGGAGAAGGGTGCACGCTGTGTGCTCAGAGGTCCTCTGGGGGCTGCGTGTGTGTGTCAAAGCCGTTTAGAGAACTCTTACATAAAGCACCGCAGAACAAGCAGCAAAACCAGGCCAGACCTAGCTAAGGAAGCCAGCTCAATCTAGTCAGGGAGAAGTAAACAAACGCAAGTAAAGAGAGAGGGTACTAGGAAACTGGCAGAAGACCCGACACTGCGAGGTCCCCGATGCGCCAAACAAAACGCTGCACCTGTCTGTGCGTGTGCACGCATGCCTGCTCACGCATGCCTGCTCACACATGCATACGCCCCTGTGTAAGATGGGGGACTAGTCTAACTGCAGGGTGAGGTGAAACAGAACCAAGGGCCATTTAGGACAGGGAAGAGCTGGTTTATTAGGAAGGAACAAAGCAGGTTACGACATGTAAGCACAGGGACAGCCTCCAAACTCAGGAACTAGGAAGCTACAGAGGGTTGTTTCCTACTTCCTAGGTAAGAGCAGCGGCTGATGGCGGTGGCGTGGGCAGGAAAGAACAGCAGAGTCGGAGGGAAGTTGCGAGTGGTGAAGCTGGATCTGTGCCTCAGCGAGGAGGTGGTCACGCTGTCGAAACTCACCAAACCGAGCCCCAAAAGGACGAGCTTTACGGTAGGTTAACGCTGCAGTAAATCTGACTAAAAAGCCAGTTACAAAGTGGCATATGTAGTGTGGTCCGTTTCTGGATAAACATCGGAAGGACACACCCAAACATTAACCATTATGTATTAGGATCATGGGTTTTTTGTTTCTATTTGCACATACATGTTCTTGCCTTATTCTGTAGCCTTATTAACACGCACCACGCCCATGTAAAGTATGCCTTATGAAAGCACCCCACAGATGAGCTCACAAATGTACCCATCACCACCAGAGGCCCCCGGGCCCCTGCAATTCCACATCCCCGAGGGCCACAGACACACGTCCTAGGCCACCTGTCTGGGAGCATGCCATCAACTCCCACGTTCACCTGGCTTCCTTCACGAAACTTAATGCCTGGATACGTGTCTACCTGGCTGGTAGAAAGGCCAGGGCTTGCTCACCCTTCACCTGAGGATGTACATTTGGGTTGTTTGTTTTTGGTAAACTGATGCTGTTTTGAGTAGTTAGTTGCATGGATGCTGGTACATACCTGTTATCTCTTGGGTAAATACTTAGGCCTGGGATGGCTGGGTCACTAGGCAGGGGTGTGT